>CAAKHD010004486.1:76821-130832 GCA_901007705.1 Fistularia tabacaria
TTTTTTTTTTTGGTGTTGTTGTTTTTGTTCAAAATACGATTTGCGAGCCCTACGTTTATTTTTTAGAAATGGTCAAAGGGGGGGGGGGGGGGGGGTCTCTTGTTTGTTGTATAACAGGGTTCATAGGAAACACAAGAATTACACATCAAGGCCAACTTGTTCTTTCAAAGGGTAAATTTGGTTTATATAGAAGTCTAATTTTCCAAATTACCAAATTCTTTAATAAACTTAATCTGATATCCTGAATCAAACCATAAAACTGTGACCACATTTGCGTCTTCAGTGAAAAATGTACTTTTATTTGTATAGAGGACAAATCCAGATTCAAACCATTATATTCGATACAAAGATGGGAGGAGAGCCTTTGGCCGAGAGGACATACAAAACAAGCTTGTTGTTTTGAAACATTTTTGTTTAAAGGAACATTTACACTGTTATATTTTTAATCTTTGAAAACACGGCCCTTTAAAACATAGCCAATATAAACAGTAAAATAAATAAGCACAAAACAGCAATTCTTTGAAAAAAAAAAATAACAGTAATACTTGTTGTCTCCAAATCTGATTCTGTGTATGAACGAAAACATATATTTTTTTCAATTGGCTGTTACAGTTACCCGGCAATTCTTGAACGTATTTGTAAACCGAACATTTGATGCGGTACAATGGAAGATGGAGAAAAGATTGCCGTGCGCTCATACTGCAATACATACGGTAACCAAAGGAATGTGTCACACCAGTGTAGAACCGTAATGATGTCAACTTGTTATTTACTTTCCAAATCTGAATGACTGGGCAAGGCGAAAGGAGAATTAATCAACCCCCGTCTGACCAGGCAGGCGAAAAACAGCGGAGTGTGGGGGAGGGGAAGTAGCCCAGAGGCCAGATAGGCAACATGCTCGGCTGTATAGCCTGTCGTACACTGAAAAACACACACACTGAAATAAAAGGATCGGGACATGAATGCTGTTTTAAGAGACTCGTTTTCAAAGTAATTAAGAACGCCGCGTTTATATCCGATATATTTGCGCCACGCAGTGCCCCACACGTCAAGAGCTGTGTCAAACATGCAGTGGCTGCGAAACGTTCAGTAACGACACACGTCCATGAAAGCAAAGAAGGCAGAAATATTAAGCCGAACACGACGAAGGGGTGTGCAGTGATTGAACACAGTTAACCCGATCATTAATACCCTCGGCTGTGTTTTCAATTTTCATGTTTAAGGTCAGTTAGCATCATCCCCACCCCCACCCTAGCTCTCTCTCCCCTATTCTCTGAAGTCTCTCTCCCCGCCGCCGCTCAGCGCCCGCTGCTGCCGCTGCTGCTGTCTCTTCGCGTCCTCCGTGAACGGTGAAACTCCAGAGTATCCCGCAGCCACCACCACACAAACTCGGGTTTGTTCCAACTTTACCCGCTGTATGTGTTTCTGGTTGAATTCGCTTTGTAAGCACACCAGATTAGCCGACAGCGCGTCAAACACAAGCGGTCGGAACTTGAAATATGACCACAAGTAAAATGGGAGGAAAGTCGCTGCTAGCTTACTGAAGTTGGAGATTCTCCTTGTGGAAGAGGAAGAGGCGGCGGCGGACACCACGAGTTCACTCGCACAATAAAAGGTAAGCCAGTAAAAGTCGAGTGCTGTGCTTTGCTCCTTACTTATTCTGTGTTTATGTGTGGATTTTTCCCCGAGCGGGAGAGGAGAATGGCTTTCAGAAATTAGCGACTATGGCGTTGGTCGAGGGGTTGCCGGCATATCTTCGTCACCCATTGACCACACACGTGTGTTGAATTTCCTGCTGGTTGTGTGCCTCAACTGTCCATTTTTTAAAGAGTTCGTTCGTGGAAAACGTCTCAGTCTCTTCGTTTGGTGTCACTTTGTCCACTCGAATGGACCACGGTAGTTCAACTGGACTACTCCACTGAATAAAATAAGTTTTAGATGTTGGAGGGTGGTTTTTTTTTTTAAATTTTTTTTATTTAGACGAATCACTTTGGTACACAACTTGGCCCCGATAGCACAATGCTAAGCCCTTTGTCGCATCAAATCGAACAATTGCACTTTCCGTCCAATTCTGAAAGGCGAATGATACATATTTATATTCCCATGCAGACTTAAGAAGCACATGAGTGGGGGAGGGGAAGGACATTCAACTGTACCATACATTGCTATCAGCTTTCATGGGGCTTCTCATTTTACTACACAACAATATTGTTAAGTTGTTCTTGTTTAGTCACGTGTTACTGTATTGGATCTCAACAGAATGGGCAGTTTGTACAAAGATGATCCTGGTAAAATGGAAGCAATGGTTCCACATGTCAGTGGTACAGTACAGCAGCGAGAATATCTCTAAATAGACGAGGTCATGTTTAATCCACAATTCCCGTCTTATTTAAACTGTAGCCCTTCTTGGTATGTTGTCCACAGTTATGAGATGCAGCATACACAGACAGATTAAAGAACTATAGCCTGGCAACTGAGGAGCTATTTGTTAATCTCCTCGCTGCTTGACTATGATCACATGATTCCAGTAAATAATAGCAAAAGCATACAAGATTTTGTGTCTACCCAATTCTGGTTCAACGGATATGAATATTTTATGTCGGTATGATGCCCTTGCTTTGTTGTTGACCTATCTTTTCTGTCATAAGTCATCAAGCTGATGAAATTGGAAGGCATTGATAAGATTCGATATGTCATCACTAACAGCTGGACTTGATATTGGCATTATGGTTCTAGTTTTTTGTGTAATTTCTTTGTTAATAATTTTCTGTGTAATATTAGTCAGAAGGCATGTGGTGCCAATAATTACCCTCACAGAAATCACACCCCTTTACTTGATAGTGGCCATCGATACATGGATAACTTTGGCATTTTTTAATCAAAGTCCCTTCCTAACCCATCTTACACAGCATGGAGAAAAGATTTCACATAGAAGTGGTTTAGACATATGATCAGTAATGTATTTTTTGTCGCCATGGAAAAGGTTTCCTTGATCTTTACACCGAAAGAATAGTATTGCACATAATGGGTAATATTTTCCGAGCTTGATCCTTTGATTGGTGTCAATCTTTACCATGCACTTTTGCTGTAAGTGAAGAGTGGTGCCTGCTGCTTTGTTTGCAGCAGCTATGGTTTAGTTTCATTTACAGTTTACAGGAGGAACGATTCACCTATAACTGAAAGTTGAAGGATTTTCTTCTTGCTTGGAAGCTTCGGTTAAGTTTTTGAGTCCACACAGTCCCCTTGAGTTTCTCAGGGAAGAACCATCTTTCTGCTTCCGCTTGAACGACCCAGTTAACTGTGAAGTCATCCGGCTTAATTCATATGAGTATGAGTAGAAAAGATGTTGGGGAAATGTCCATTGTACCCAACAGTTGCGAAGTTCAAGATGTTAAGAGTTCTTCTCGTGGGCTTATGCAGCCTGCTCAGTTCTCAACTCGAACTTGGGATATCATGAAAACATGCATGTGACTCGAGCCCAGCTGCGACAGTGCAATTTTCTGGTTAAATCATGGTGTAAAACATTTTTTTGAGTCATTTGAACATGTTGAGGCTTTTGGCACCGGAAAAGTAGCACTGAAGCATTTTACGTTTTTACCTAAGTTGTTGTGTCCTATTTTTAAGGTTGGTCATAATTGTTATTTGAGGAGTGAAAGCTGCCATACAGTTTTCCATGTGAACGCTCAAGGATTTTTTTGGACTGCCTTTTGCATTATATAAGCTAGGTAATTTTGAATTTTAGGGAGACTGTCCCGTCTAGTTTTCCATACTCGTCTTTTTCTGAATGAATGCAAAAGGTTCTTGGCTGAAAACAAACAAATAGATTTGCGTATAATCATATAGGAATCAGACTAATAGCCATTTCAAAAGCAGTTGTAAATTTAAAGATGTTTTGTTCTAATTCTCGCTGGGCATAACTCTCTGGACAGGATTCCTCTGTCATTACCACGGCTCTTTATTTCAAATATTTGCCAGTCTGTCCTGTTGACAATTCAGTGGCCTTATCAAAGGCAAACTCTATGTAGAAAGATAGAGTTTGCAAGAGCAACTATGGTGTCTGAACTACTGTCATTTTGTCGAGTGCACAGGCTCAGATTTGCAGTGGATATTTATGCCCAGTTTTCCAGACACTTTCTGAGCAACCAACTTGTTGACCAATTTTGTTACCTGAGGTGAGGATTTAGAGAACCCAGGGGGCAGTCATTATAAGGCTGGTTAAGTGTTACCTGTTAAATAACAATAGAATTTTATTGTGGCCTATTAAAATGTTTCGCACCACCATTGCAATGAATGCCTGTGTCAAGTAGTTTCTTATTCTTATTGATAACCCTGTAAGTTTAACTGACTTAAAAGTGAAGTGCAATAAAACCTCATTTGAAATTAGGCATTTCTTTTCTATTGTTGTTTTTCCTACAGTTGCTCACCAACCTTTGCATTGAGTAATTCTAGAACATTCCTGAATATTGTCATTAGCCTGCAGGTTAGGGTCTGTATACGCTTCATTCAGTGACAAGATTTCTGAATAAACCCATTGTCTTTGGTTTCTTGGCCATCTGAGGTCTTAGGTCTGTAATAAGCTGATGGCCTATAAATATGCGAAGAATCATTATTCATTTATCTGATGGCCTCAAGCCAGTCCCTACTTAGGTCAAAATGGATTTTTGATAAGTAATTCCAATTCAACTAGTGTGAACTCTGTGATCAAAGTAGAGCAAATTCGCAGTTCATTTTAATAGACGTGTGTAAAAAAACAGAAACGTATCCTTTGCTTGTAAGTAGGGCAAGGAAGTCCCTGAGAAAGCCCATGATAGCTTTTTGGTGCTGTAATCCTTTGTATCGAGATGTCCAAATATTTCTGTAGCAGTATTTATTCATTGTGGGCCATGGAGGGAGGTGGTCATCCTCTTCTATGCAGTGTGCATGGGCTACTTGCCAACTGGCAGACAAGTGGTTACTCTGATATAATGTCCATACAAGTACTGGCTGGTTCAAGGCTATAATTATTTATTTTTACTTGCTGTGGATTTAGCTTGGCTCTGTTTATCATTGTGTGAACTTGAATGTTGTGCCTGGATTGTGTCCTTGTGAGTATTTAAATGAAAACCAGAGGGGTGACTCAGTTGAGGTTGACATGTAAGGGAGATTCTGCCTTTATGACTGAAGGTCCTCCAACAACACTTTGTACGCTACCTGTTTTCACAGACATTTTGTTATGCTCTACAAATAAAGCTGTATTAGTAGTACTATTAAAATGCAGTTATAAAGTATTTCACTCACGAAAAGGCAAAAACTGCACAATAAGATGCAGGACGCTCACACCATTAAATTCTATAAAAAGGCTTGCTTGATAAAGACCTGACTCAAGCCAGTCGAAAGAGTCATCGTATTTGAATGGAGATGAAAGTCCCAGTGGGTTGTTTTTTATTTCTGCAAAGGCGTGGTCAGTCACCCCTCATTGTGTCGTTTGAGCTAGAAATTGTTGAAAGCCAGAGATTCAAATTTTGTTGTGATTGATAAGGAGATTGTGGAATATGGGGATCTGAAATATGTTTGACTGCACTGTCACAGAGTTCCTTATTTGTAATCTAACCGGATCTTAGGTCTCAAGACCTTTTCTGAATCATGCAGAAAGCCAGTGGAGGTGATGCAAGGACAGGAATTATGTGGAACCTACAGCTTGCTCAAATTTTTAGCCCGGCGTGGTTTAACTCTGACATGTATATGGGCAATGGTAGAAAGTGCAATGGTAGAAAGTTCAATGTAGTTCGAGACAACTTAATCTGTTTAAAGGATAATGAGATTCTTAGTGGATGTTGCGTATTTAGATTAATTTGACAATTAATTGAACCATATGCTTAGCTAATTTCCAAAGACCATTTTAAAAAAGTAGCTCATGCATAGGTGTTATATTTAGAGAATTGTTTTTGGGTTTGGCAGAGAATAAGATCTTTACTTTACTGGGATTAAACAATGGGCATGTTTTTGACAGTGGCCACTGTTTTCTTGTATTCTGGATTAATGGAGGAGAATTGGTCCTGGAGACCGACCCATGGTGAATAATGCAGCTTATTAACTGAAATCATACGGGATTTATATCAAGAGCAGGTGGTGAATTAAATGGTAAAAGAATGTAATGAATGTTTGTCTGTAAGTGTAAGAATGTCATTGACCACTCCCATTAATGCAGCCCCCATACTAGACCTATGACAGTGATTCAGTTACTCATAAGTTCAGTGGGTTGTCTACATTTAGTCTTTCAAAAATGTTTACCAAATGTAGCATATAAATCGGTCACATGGTTTAATTATGCTGTTGTTTTTTTGGGGGGGGGTTAAACCATGGGTGAGTAGTGGCAATTTAAAAATAGTAAAGGAACTGACCTGGAAGTAAGATAGTAATTCATAATCCAGGTGGGCACTCGTGACAAGAAGGATGTATTTTTAAACATCTGTGGAGGCTATATTACCGACTCGTGGTGGGAAAGAGCAACATTGTTTGAATAGAACTGCAAGTAAGGAGATTAAAACTTTGGCGACATTTCATGAATTTTATATCTTTAATCATATATATGTCTCTCACACACACACACACACACACACACACACACACACACACACACACACACACACACACACACACACACACACACACACACACACACACACACATATATCAACCTTCTGAGCAAGAAAGGTTTTAGACAAAAATAGTGAAAACATGATTTCACAACATTTTTGACAGCATTCTTGAGAGAAACCTTAAGTTTGATTAGTATGTGAAGTTAGAAAATGAGAGCTTACATTGGTTTAGTGATAACATTACCCTAAATACCCCTTTGGAAATGAAGTGTAACTTTAAATATGCACCTTTTCCACATGTGGGTCGGAATTTTCTGTATATTGTATACAGTGTTCTATTTTATCAATTCTTGACAAAGTGATGCTTCTTCTCCATCGGATAGATTTATAAAGCTAGGACTAGAAAGGCTCGTTAGGTATTCCCTTGCAGAAAGTGACATCTTAACACAAAAGATTTTATCCTGTGAATTGTTCTTCAGTTTGTGCAGATTTTGCAGTGACACATTTTTTCTACCAGTTCAAATTTGGTGGTCTTAAGATCTGCTCCGATATTCCTTTTCCGTACCTGCATAGAGATGGAGAGGCAGAACCGCAGTTAAGTAGACCTGCCTTGAAAATACCGTGTGAGTTTCATTACTATAATCATACAGTTGCACTTCATGTCATATTTATTTTTTTTTGTTTCTTTTTGTATTGAAAGACTTGGTAAAGCTTTCAGTCACAGATTAGATGATGTGAACAAAGGAGTAGGTGCTTTTGCTACTGTTCTTGATGCTGGAGATTCAGTTTTGGTAAACTTTTACTCGGCTTACATTGTATATACTATCATAGTCTTCATACAATGTCACTTTTACTTTTGAGTTCTAAAATATTTTCATACATCAAGCTGATTATACAGTACCAAAGGATTCAATACGCTGTAGGCGTGTGATGATTGATGATGTGTGAATCCTCATGTTCAGTTGTTGTTTGTGCTGCTATTTGCACATGTAAAAATGAATCCTGTCTTGTGAAAATAAATTGTGGTTTAATTTGCACCTCTCCAATCTGAAGTTCACACACTTGAAGCAGTGATTGCTAAGACATGTTGAAGTGAGATTGTTGCCCAGATCTGTAACTTTCACAAGAACCCCCTACCCCAACAATTTAAAACTTGTATGTAATGGCTGTATCAAGAGGGGACGGATATCTTGGAATATTACCTGAAAGAAAGGTGGCTCCACTAGTCCCACCTATGTGAAGTAAGAAACAACGGTTAGTGGCTTTGGTTAGTTTTCTGTGTATTGATACAGATCATCATCATAAAAATAAGGGCAGATCTTTGTTTTTGTACTGTAAGCAAGTGCAATGAGAAACAAAAGTTATTATTGCACAGCAGGTCATTGCTCCACATGATTGGCTGGATAATGTGGACTCTCAATTCAGGATTTTAAACAAATGAAGAAAACATTGTTTCAAATTCCTTTCATATAATGGTTTAGAGTTCACAATTCTATACAGATGAAGGCCTCAAGAGTTGCTCCATTTGTCTTTTACCACACAACTTGTAACGCATGTGCAGTCATTGGCTGAGAATCTGTTAGTTTCTTAACTGCACCATTTCATCCTGCATCTGGTTGTGGATGGTTTTTTTTTTTAAGCTTAGCACGTTTTGATACCGTCAAATGAATTAATAAATATCTTATCATTTTAAACACCGGCTATCAAAATTACTGTGAGTTCTGTGTAGGTGACAAAGACTAAATTATCAACATTTCTAATACACCTAGTGAAGCCAGCTAACATCTGAAATTGCTTAAAATGTATGTTCTTTTCTAATACACAGAGCAATTTTGAGATTACTTTGTTTTATTTCACCAACTAATATGACAATTTCTTCAATCATATCTCAGTACACAATTTCAACAATAATCTCAGGATGTCATGCAAAGCAACATGTTATAGATTATTATTAAATGTCCATGGGTTCTGCTTTAAAGGCACACAATATAAATGAATAGAAATATTGCAACTGTGTGGGTAGATCTGGAATTAATTTTTCCCTTATGTGCGATTGGGTGGAATTTATTGATTTTAAATAATGTGATAACTAATCTCTATTTTTTGGGGGGCAATGTCTTGGATCTTGGGGGCCTGCTTGGGATATATCAAAGACAGCCATATTGCCATTTGTCCTGCTAATGTGACAGTCTCCTGTGAAATGGTTGATCTGCAATAATGTTTACAGCCTACCATACCAGGGGAAATCTAACGTCATATTTACATTCAAATCTTTTTGCCTTTTTACTAGAGGGCAGTGCAGCTATCTGCAAAGGATCAAATTATACTGTGCATCCACAGTCTGACTGCCCAAGCACATTTTGACCAATTGTACAACCAAATATAACTGCTGCAATGACGGAAGGGTTGAAGACCTGTTATTACTGTTAGGATTATTTTTGATTACCTAGTAACGAACAACAATTTTCACTTATTAATAATTATGTTGGTCAAACATTTTGATCAGTGTTTTCCAAAGACAATGACCACTACCCAACTACATTATACAGTGTGTATGTGTGTTCATACCAGTGCGCGTGTATGGCACACACACACACACACACACACACACACACACACACACACACACATATATATATATTCTTAAAATTGAACCAACTGCTTAATCATCAAGATTGCGGGTGATTTTTTATTATTTTTATTTTTTTTAATTTTAACATTTATCAGTGTTTCAAGAGATGATGTTGTAATAAAGCAAATTTGTGTTGTTTCCCATTGGATATTCAGTATGGCTAGTTAACTGTAGGTAAACAGGAAAATATAAACTTGTTGTAGCAAACATTTATCTGTTCATAAATAAGAAAGTAAGTTGCTTTCTGCAGGAGAAGCCTTCTTAGCTTGTCCATTCCTTTTTTTTTTTTTTACATTTTTGAAAACTGTTAATTGATCAGTGGTTTAACCACATCGCCAACTTGAATATGACTCATTGGCCTCACAGTTTTTCTGCATTTCGATAGCAGTACTTATTCAGAATGAACGCCTTCCACCATTTGATGGTGTTCTCATATCAGTCTTGTTCAAACTGAGATTTTTGTAAATTCAATTGTGAGAAAAAGGACAGAACGTAGGCAAACATGGGCTGATGGAGTCCATGCATTGATCCAAAATCGTTTTGGAGAGGATGGGCTGGGTCGGTGCATCATTGTGCCACAGTAACATAACATGTCTATCAGTCTGTTTTTCTCCATGCTGAGAGTCAAAAGCACAATGAAGGGGAGCTCTTTCTTGTGTGTCACCTGATTGTATAAATTCTGGTCAAAACAGCTAAGGTTTAGCTTAAAATGAAGATCGGCATTTTCAATCCACCTTTTGCCTTGTCTCTTTGACCCTGAAGTCAAATGGAAGGAAAGTTCAAGGAGTATGGGGGTTGTTTAGGGTGGCATGAGCAGCTGTTGACAGAGAACCAAGATCTCTTGGTCACCATAGCAACACTTGTATTCCCCACACTGGTAAGTTACTGTGTTTACAGCTTATTTGTGCAATCCTTATGTTGCTGAAAAAAGAAGTGCTGCTGAGGCTTTTATTGCGACGATTGCAAACCCAAGGACTCCGGTTCTTTCTTATAGATCAATGCAGAGACATATACTCTATCAAATTAAATGACTGCAATCACTAAATGGCATGCTGTCTGTTTTTATCACTTCAAGTGATAAACCCTTTTAAGATATGCTGTATTTTTTAAATAAAAGTGTGCGAGTTTTATTTTTTTTGTTTCTGGTCACACCAACACTGTCATCTCAGGTAGTCTCTTCATTAGTCATCTGTTCATCATCTGGATTTCCTTCTTCGCTTTCTGAATAGCATTTGGAAGAAAGAGGTGTTTGAGTGTGTGCATGTGTGTCTGTGCATGTGTGCGCATGTGCTGAGCGTCAGAAGAGCTTTGTGTCCCACATTCTCTTCCACACAACGTGTATTCTTTCGTCCCACCCCATACAACATTTTACATATGTTGTTTCCATGTGCACTCCACAACATACCATAGTATGGAAGAAAGTGTAGACAGAGGCTATTTTTTAATATCTGTTTTTAATGACATGGCAGTCCAGTAATCAGAGGGATTCCTTTTCCTGTGGCATTTTTTTAAGCATAGCTGGAAAAAAAATGATATATTATGCAATAAGTGCTTGTGACAATGTGAAGCATTTCTAATAGCTAAAATGGCTGATTTGACCATTCCGTAATGGACTTGACCAAATGTGTTGTCTTGTGCACGAATGATGAACAGGTTTGGCTTCTCACCACTGAGACATATTTGACACAGATCACAGCATATGTATGATGATATGAGGCTTCCAAATAAAAGGCATCAATGACATCTGGAGATTTGTCACAGTAGTGGCAATTTCACTGCTCTCGCTATGATTTGCCTCTTTTGCTATAAAAATCCAAAATGTATCTAATTATTAATATACTGCAACCATTGTATTTTGTGACAGTTTTAGGGACAGCGTTCTTGTGTTTTTTTTTTTTTAATTAGTGTACCAATTGTAAATTGAAATTTTGAAAATTATATGTCCGTGATTTCACACACACAATGCTACATTTCATGAGTGGTTATAAGAAGATTTGGACAAAAGGCCAAATGTTTAAGGATTCTTTGCACATAGGACATTTGCTGTTTCCTTCTGGTTTGTTTCCTTCCCTTGTGAATTAGAGCTGAGTCTTTATTTGTTTCACAAAAAGGCAAATCATAAGGATTAAAAAGTAAGTTGTGTGAAGGCTGTTCACATTCTCCCACCATCTTTCACTGCACATTCCATGCTTGTATTTATTTTTTATAAATAAATTATGTTTATGTTTGTAAATATATTTAGAATATATTTAAGTTCCTTTTTAAAGAGCATCAGTTACATTTTGATTTGTTTTTTTCCTCTCTCTCTTTCCCTGGGGGATTATGTGAAATAAAGTAGCACTAACTCAACTGTAAAGGGACATTGGCAGCTATTGTGAAGACAAACACACCAAGATAATGTTAGCAGGAGCAGGGCAGCAGTGGAGGCCACAGCCATAAGCCAAAACCATTCAGCAGATGTTGGCACTCGGATTACTTTGGACAGTGAGGCCCAGGTGACGGTTCTGCTGGAAGGAAATTGAAGCTGTCAGTGTACCAAAGCAGTGCTCCATGGAAAACATCCATGAGCTCAGCCACTCTGCTCTATATCTCATAAAGTAATTTATTTTCTTTTAGTATTGTTACTTTACAGCCTGCCGTTCATTTCAGATTGTTCAGTGCAGATAAAGTTATGTGCCTATTAGTTCTGTAGTGCAGGAGGCAGGTAATAACTCAAACATTTTGCAGTGAAGGTTGTAGTATTTGTTTAAATATCTACTGTGACTTGCCATTCCCTTTTTTTGTTCTCTTGATAACTGAAGTTCGTGAATCTAATAGCCTCTCCTGTCATTTATGGCATCTTCATAGTTAAGTTACTTTTAATTTTTCAACCAATGATGCCTCAGAATTTGTCTTTGCATGATGAAATTACAAATACATCCACTTACTCCCACGTGGAACTTGGCGAAACAACAGTCAGAGATAATATACAGAACTACTTAGAATGGAGCTGGTCGGTAATGTGAGTTTTTGGTTGTTATCCTCCATGTCCGGACATTGTGATTCACATGGAAGTGTCCTGTGAGTAATGTCATGATATGTTGTTTGCAATATTGGATAAAGGGCCTACTGGAACATCTTTAATTCACAATACAGTAAACTGATTTTTTTTTTTTCTTTTTTTTCAGCCTGACAATGAATGTTGTGATATTTTCAGATGATAAACCCCAAGACGTCTTTTAGAACAGTAAAACAAGTGACCGTAATGATTAACCCAGTGTAATTTGGACACACTCTTATTGTCCACAGTAACTGGAAAACATTCCCAGTCATCCACAGTAAAGAATTTTTGGTTGCAATTTGGTGCTTACAGTGACTACCACGTGACACCACTAGGAAAGTGTGACTTTTATTTTTACATGACGCTAACGGGTCCTGCATGTGGGTAGATCTTAGGTCCTGATGCCCCCAAGTAGTAATCTTCCATGATAAGTCCTTTTAGTGATTCTGTCTGTCACCATCCCCCATTTATTCCCGAGGGAGAACATAAAGCCTGTGCTTGCTGGCGGGGCATGTGAATTTGCTGTTATTTATTGAAGGAGAATGCACATCTAACACTCCTATTTCCACGGATCTATCTGGAAGTATGTCAAGGGTTTTGGTCATATAATGTGTGATAAAAATAGCATTGGGTGCTTTTGCAGTAGCAGTATTATAGTTGCACTGTGTACATCACAAATGTGATACAGATGGCCTATTTTATGTGGTCAGTCTGATCAAACCTGTAATCTGGAAAGAATGATCCAGGTAAGAGGTTTTATTGGAAGCCAATCATGCCATTAAGAGAGACAACAATCTGCAGATTTCATTATTTATCACTGCGTAAAGGAACATTAATCACTGGGTAGTTCACTGACCTACATTGGCTGTCACTAAATGACTCCTTCAGAAAGACAGGCAGAAATTTGACAAGTTAAAGCACAGAAAGCGCAAGCAGGGTCTGAATCAGAAGAGCAGTTGAGAATTCACTGTCGTGGTATGGTGTGTAGTGATACGCAAGTCTTGCTTCCACGGACACATGAATGGAACTGCGGTCTCCTTAATGTGCCACCTGTGCTTTGCCTGCTATAAGTCAAAATGTCCGCTGTAAAAAGGGTCTATAATGTGCAAATGGTTGTTGTGATTACCTGTGTGGGGATCATTATTTATCACCCTGCTCCCATCCTTCGCTTTGATTCCCCTCCCCCACAACCTCTTTCTATCTCCCCTCCCCCCTCAAGACTGCAGCCCAACCAGAAGCTTCAAAGGCGGGTTTTACTCAGCAGAGCAGTTCAAGAGAAAATGGCTGCTGTTTCCAGGTCTTGTTTGCACATCTGTCAGTAGGTGACTGTTCAGGAGAAAATGGGGTCCCTGGTATGCTGGTTTTCAACAGCATTCTTTTAAAAACCTGAGTGTGCTGCAGACAGTGGGTTGTGTCGTTGCTATTTCTCCATTAAACCTGCTTTCAATTTTTTTTTTTTTTTTTTGTTGTTGGTTGTTTTGTTTTTTGTCTGACAGCCATTTATTTGAATTTGGTAATGGATTTAGGATTACATATCAATACATTGGAGGGTACTGCACAATTGATTAGTTGCCATTGGAATGCAGCTTAAATACAACAGATACTGACTTTTGCAATCTCAAATTATCGATTACATGTTTTAATACATGCTTCCATTAGTCGTGAATGCTGTACAGAGAAGTCGTTTTTTATCATGGCTTTATTTCCGAATGTGTTTTTCTATAATTAAAGTTAATTTAATACAAAACCTGTAACCTTCAGGATAGATAGCAATGAACATTCTCAACACAAATATAGAGACCCCGACGCCCCTTCATTTACACATAAAAATTCTAGATTACCTCACCGCCTGTCAGTGGCACCTCTTTTACCAACCAAATAAAGAACAAGCATGAATGTGATCTTTAATATCAAAGACACTGACAAAAAATAGGCAGTTACTAATCCTGTCTTCTAGTCATCAAAGTGTTACCATAATCATGTTCAGAGTTTCCTTTTTGAGCCGTTTCCTTTTGTGCAAAGTCCAAGTGATATTAAAAACTGGCAAAACTAGAAAATTATTGTCCTGCAATCGTTGGAAGCCCAGAAAAACTGATGCTTAAAGGAATGAGTGATGCACAGCATACATCTTGCTACTTTCTGAAGTCCTTGAGTAACACTAATGTTGAGATTTATATTCTGACAGTCATGGATTGACTGAATGAGGAACTGAAATTGTCTCCGTGTAAGAGGGATAGAAAAAATGAACTTAGCTCTTTGCTTGCTCTACCAACTCCCACTCTTCACGAAACTGCAGTGGATGAAAAGAAACATAAATTAGCAATGCAGCATTTGCAGATTTTCAAAAGTTGGACACTTAATCAAGACCTACAGACATCCTGAGGGATTCTGATAACTTGCCACTCTGTTGCATTTAGCAAGTGAAAGTGTGGAGATGTGTAAAGTAAATTTACTTAATCGAAGTTGCACATTTAGGGTCGTTTACAAGACCTTAGTAGGAAGTGGTATGCAAAAGTGTTTTCCAGTAGACTGAGAAATTCAGACCTGGTGACCCAACAGTGGTGTTGGTGTCCGTACTGATTTCTGTTTAGATTGAACTGTAGACATATCATCAAAAGTGTCTCCAAAACTGAAATTTGGATCAAAATGATGGAACCAGTTCTCTTAATTTTAGATTAATAGAAGTTACATCAACGCATATAGTTTTACTATGCAACATTATTGCGATAGTATGCTGCATGTCTTTTTAAAAATTGCCCAACCCCTGCTGGAGATGTTCAGTCGCTAGGATTTTTCTTATTTTACACCAGTCAAAAAACGATAACATCAACATGCCCATCTGCTGGCTGTGACTTCTCCTGACAATGACCTGCTTTGTTCACACACAGGTTCAAGGGGCTGGCAGCTTTCAGTCTATTTCATATCTGGTCTAACTGATGGTGACATTTGTGTGAACATGTGCAACTCCTGCAGGTAACCCCATTTCTCACTTCAGAGTGGAGAAGCCTCAGCGCCATTGCAGAACCTGATATTTTGTCTATTTTGCTTGAAGGCACATTGCTTTTTCAGACAAGTATTGTAATGGATTGCATTATGGGCCTATCTGATACAAAGATTATCACTGCTGCCTTCCCTTCGTGGTACTCAGGGCCCCTTGGGCTTCCCGTGAATTACGTTTTCAGTTGTTTGGTATTTTGTTATGGTGTCCTTGGGAAGCGTGCCACCCTCTTTCCTTTGATGGGGTTTGCCCCTCCAAGTCTCATATGAAAGGTAATTAGCTAAAGAGAAGTGTGGCTGTGGTAAAATTAGGGCACGTTTTGGCCCTTTTTGTCACACTCAAAGGAACGAAGGTTCCGATTTTTTTTTTCACAGTTTTAGTGCATTTAATATCCTGCTGTAAGGAATTGTTCTGCTTTTGGGTTTAACATTTGATGTAAGACATGCTTACTCCCTTGTGCGCAGTTCCAGCCCCAACTGGCTGCACCGGTTGTAGATGTTTCTATTATTCTAACCCATGATATGTTTTCTGTGGTGCGATAAACACACAATCTGAAAAATAAGTTGAAAGAGTGGATTATTCACTTTGAGTAATACACTCATTCCCTTGGGTTGTATGCCCACTGGTGATTTGGACAACTCTGGGTTTTGTGTATTTTGCTCGTTGCTATGTTACCTACAAAGAAACGAGTGGGCCTGAACAGTTTGTGGCATGAAAGTTGTACAACCTTACAACCTCCCAAACTGATTCAATCCTTATTTGATATCTCTTGTTTTTACCCTGCTGAAGTTATCTGTCCATTTGCGTCCCTATCTGGAGTATGACTCTTGTCCCCGTTTGTTTCTTCTGCTGACCTTATTTCCTTTCCATCATCAGCACTAAACTGCCTTTGTACTTTATTTTACATTTGGATGTTTTCAATATTTCAAGGCGTGTGTGTTTCTCCAGCTGTTTTCTGATCTTTTGTCTTTTTATGGAAAAGCATTTGGATGAGGTATTGGAAAATAAGAGTGCTGCACAATTGTAGTGTTCAACCGCACTTCTATTTATTCAATTCTATTAGACCCAGAGGTCACCTAGACTTAAATGTTGATAAACATCTTCAGCACCTATATGATTTAAGATAAAAAAAACAACCTTAAGGGGTGGAGGTCAAGTGATTTGCTATGACTAATCGATCTCTTTTGTAGTGTACAAAGTGAGCTGTACAAAGGCATTTCATATAGTGAAAGTTATACCAAGACTCTTGAAATGGCTGCTCGGGCCAGGAAGGGGTAGAGCCACTCAATTCTTTTGTCTAAGCCAAGTATATGTAGACACTCTCATTAGGGCAGCGACCATAGTCTAGAAAGACTTACCTTGTGTACTTGACATGGATTCAGTGGTTAAATGACTCCGCCAGTGATTATGTCGGTACAAGAGTGAACATATTCTAAGAGAGACTGAAAGACTGCTGTTTTGTTTTTTAAAATATAATGCATTTGAATGTCTTTAAGGAAAAATAGAGTATTGCCTGCGCACAAGTTGGTATTAATGATTTTCTTAGTCGAGGATGTATTTCGAATAATACAAGATCACAAACAGTATGTTTGACTGATTTCTGAAACATGTAACTTTAATTTTTCCCTTAATTATTAATGATTAATTTACATATTTCTCTATCTGCAGGAGTGAGCCCAGACTTCGAGCATACCATCTACGTTCAATTGGACTAAAATGAGTATTACCAGTGACGAAGTAAACTTCTTGGTCTACAGATACCTCCAAGAATCAGGTTTGACTTATAAACAGACTGAACATGTTACAGTATTTCTGTAAGGCCTAGATTGCCTTGTCTGTGGTTAATGTTGAATTGATATGTTATGGTGTTGAGGGTCTGTTTTTCTTTTTTCTTTTTTTTTAACTAGCCACAAGATAAATGCATGCATAAACTGTCCCTAAAGAATCAGCACATATGCTGCCATTTTTCAGAATTTAAGATACACTACGTCGGGCTCTCTTGCATCGGGTCAGGTGTTATGTCTGGTCGATGGAATATAGAATACTATTCATCACCTGATATGTGAACTCACTGTGGATGCACATGAAGTTAGTCAGTGTACTATTTCTTCCTGTAGATAAATTATTGAAATTGCAAGTCACATGCTCTCGTCTTTATTGAGGTGGCCTATGAAGACATAAAGCCTATTGGTAGCTTTCAGAGGTCAAGATTGACATTTGTATCTTGAATTACACTTCCAAATGTCATGCAATTACTCTTAAGTATTGTTTGAATTTAACAAGACATTGTTCTAGTAGTGTGCCGCCCTTAATGAATGTGAATGGTATTTCAGGATTCTCTCACTCAGCATTCACCTTTGGCATTGAAAGCCACATCAGCCAGTCTAACATCAATGGAACGCTAGTGCCCCCTGCAGCCCTCATCTCCATCCTGCAGAAGGGGCTTCAGTATGTGGAGGCTGAAATCAGCATCAATGAGGTGAGAACACAGATCTGCTCTTACTCTAACCAAGATTCTAATTGTAATACCCCATGCTCTGTCATCTTTAGTCATAGTAAGACTGAAGACATTTCTGAGGAAGCGTTTGAAAGAAGCATCTTCTTGGAAAACGCGCTTCATATCTGTTGTTTTTATTTGCTATTAACCTGATGGTGACATCTGGGATTTTTTTTTCTTTCTTGATAGGATGGGACAGTCTTCGATGGCCGGCCAATTGAGTCGCTGTCACTTATTGATGCAGTAATGCCTGATGTGGTACAGACGCGACAGCAGGCCTTCCGCGACAAGTTAGCCCAGCAGCAGGCAGCCTGTGCCATAGCAGCCTCAACCTCTGGAAACCAGTCCAATGCACCAAAGAATGGCGAAGCCACTGTCAACGGGGAGGAGAACGGCACACACAACATGAGTAAGTTTAATCTGAGGCATGATTATTTCATCTGTGAAGAATATAATCTAGTAAGGAGATGCTACATTCATGCAACATTTTCCCAGGTGCTACCATATTGTGTTTCATGACTTTATCTCCTTTGGCCGTTTTCATGACCGGTATTGGTTTTCAATGCGGAGAAATAAGTGTAAACAAGCCAGTGGTTCAATTCAGCTAATTGTACAAGTTATAGTTGAGAGATATGCATTGGTCTCGAGCTGGGGGTTGCCACTCTTCAGCCTTTCTGCATTGGCTGTCTAGCATTAAAAGAAAAAAAATTGAATCAAATCACAGCTATTTCTATCTTCATTTTACCATAGTAAAGGAACACCCTTTCTTTAGAGATCAGGGTGATACTGTGTCTTCGGAATGAAGAAGTCGGGGTGGTTATATTTTAAATTTTGAGTCATGTTATAAAAACTTTGAGCACAACGTGTGTTCGTACCAGGAGGATGCTAATGAGAGCTTGAGCGACTGTGAGTGAACATTGGCATGGTGAAAGAGAGAGATGTAGACGGTGAAGTTGCAAGCGACTACCGGAGAGCATTGCAACAGCTAGCTAGCTAGCTTCCTGGCACTTGGCACCTGGGATGGTGGCGCAGGAGGTGGAGCGATCATCTTTGGAACCGAACCTCCCTGGTTGGATTTCCCGCTCCTCCTAGTGTGTAGAGCTGTTGAGCAAGACACTGAACCCCTAACTGCTCCCTTGGTGCTGGCAGATGGCAGCCAACTGCTCATGGTTCAGCCATGATGGGCTAAATGCAGAAAACCAATTTCCCCACGAGGGATTAATAAAGTATACATTGTTGTTATTATTATTATTATTGTTATTGTTATTGTTATTGTTATTATTATTATTATTATTATTATTGTTATTATTATTATTATTACTTGAACATGGCTGATCTTGATTTTCTGACCCTCTCCTAAGCTAACCATGATCAATCCCAAAAAGTCTGAGATACATAGTTTTCTTTATACTTGTAGTGGTACATTTACTTTAACTGCCAACAATGTTGAAGTACCTGTATACTTGATATTTGGTATTAAATTGGAGAAAGATATAAGCACACATCAGCTCCTCAACACTACCAAGGTATAAAAAGAACGATTTTGGTGTCTGCTATGGAAAGCTGAACAAAACAAATATTCTTCATATGTGGCGAAAGTTTTAAAACTCAACTACTCCTACCAGTTTTGTGGCGGCTCGGGAGATAGGAAGGCGCACTAAACGTACAAGAATCAATCATTAAACACAAAAAAGAGACACTTACTTGGTTCATAGTGAAATACAAACTGGCCTTTTTTATATATTTTTCAAAAATATACTTGGCTGCAGCAATATGTTTTGTATTTATTTCAAAGTGGACTCCACTTCTAATTTAACAATTTTACTCAAAGGGGAGGACTCAAATATCCCAGCATAGACAGTTTTATTTAAAGTAGACCTATACGTCAGCGTTTCCTCTTCGTACAGTTTGATGTATTCTTTGTATATAAGATAAGATAATACTTTATTGATCCCCTTAGGGGAAATTCGGGTGTTGCAGGAGCAACATTAGAGGGAAAAGAAAAAAAAATGTAAAAAAATAAAACAAATAAATAAATATATGTATGTATATATATATATGTATAAAATGTCAACTGTTCTCTTTTTGTAGTTCAAAATTTCACATGTGTAACAAACTGTAATTGATTTATACATAGTATAATTATAGATAAAGCTTTATACAATCAATTCTTTTCATTTTTAGGAGTCCAATGGGCGTTCCGTCTCAAGATGGATTTTATTTGATGGTAGAGGGAGCAAATACAGCTCTTTTGATAGTAAATGTTGCAGACCCCTGCTTCAGAGTCTAGTGTCTAGCTCAACTAAATGTACTTATCTGTCATTAATTTTATTTCTATCTATGTTCTTCCAGGTAGACAGGGATGTTGTGTGAAAAGGGCTATACTGACAAGGAAATTCCATCTTATCTTTTTCTAGTCGAATACAGGTGTATTCTTATTCCCATATGTTTTTGGTTGGAAGAAGAAAATGGAAAGATGCGGCAGGCTGCAGCTGCACTTCTTTTTCTGTGCTGGTTCTGTGCTGCCACAGAGCCATGGGGTTTTGATCTGAAGGGCTTCACATCTTCAATATCAAAGCACTAACAGCCAGAGTTATTATTATTGGGTTACAGAAACTCTCACTTCCCCTCATTGTTTTTTTTGAAGTCTGACAGATAAAAACAAACTGAATGAAGTGAAGAGACCTGACACATATTTAGATCCCTCCAAGCTCTTCATTTCAAATATTACGGCTGTGAATTTTTTATCATAAATGATTGGTTCGGAAGGCACAACTGAGATCACTCCCTCGAAGCCCTCATGATTTTAATATGATGGCCAAAGGGAGAAGACACCAGCTTGCATATATGACTCCCATGTTCGCCTTGAGATCAGTAGAACAAAGCTCTGGCCATCTAATTTCAGTTTACATTTTATACATGCAATAGGTGGCATTCTAACTGTGATATAATCCTACCCTGAATAGACTTGATAAAAAGAAAACTTGTGTCTGAAGATAATAGTGCTTTGGCGCTGTGACAGCACATTAAGCTCACTATCATGTAGGCTAAATGCTTACCTATAACTATTGTCATCTCACGTAGATGGATGCACAACAAGCCTCCCCGTGATGCCTAGGGAGATTAATGTATATCAAATACTGTTAATGTTCTATTTAGGTGTGCGCATATCTTGTGTTTTTGCATTGTGTGTTCATGTTTGTCTGTGTGTGTGCGTGTGTGTGCGTGTGCGTGTGTGTGCGTGTGCGTGCAAATTGGCAACCTCCCACTCCTCTCAGATAACCATCGTGAGCCTATGGAGATGGATGTGGATGTGGAGATACCGGCTAGTAAAGCCACGGTCCTGCGAGGCCACGAGTCTGAAGTATTCATCTGTGCCTGGAACCCTGTCAGTGATCTGCTGGCCTCAGGGTGAGACTCTGTGCTCAGTCAGCTCTTATTTCATTCAAGATGAGTCACACTGTACTCTGCGTAGGATTATGGTTTTTTGTTTTTGAAAATATTTGATTACATAAAAGCAATTGATTACATCTTACTTTCAAACTATCTTTTTGACCTTCGTATTGCAATGGTATTCTGTTCAGTTCAGGGGACTCCACCGCCAGGATCTGGAACCTCAATGAGAATAATAACTCAAACTCCACCCAGCTGGTGCTGCGCCACTGTATCAGAGAAGGTGGCCAGGATGTTCCCAGCAACAAAGACGTCACCTCACTTGACTGGAATGTATGTTTCTGAATCTTTGTGTACCTTTACCAAAAGTCAAATCCAGTATGCACAACTGAGAGCAGTTATTTCAAGATTCTATATTCCCATCCAACAGAGTGATGGGACACTCCTGGCAACAGGCTCCTATGATGGTTTTGCAAGGATATGGACAAAGGATGGTATGTAGCACTGTGCTGTTTCATGCCATTATTATTGTGAATGATGTAGCTTCTGAAATGTTTGCAGAGGATCTCTAAAAGAAACTGCTACGCCTCTTCTCATTAGGAAATCTTGCAAGCACCTTAGGGCAGCATAAAGGGCCCATATTTGCACTCAAGTGGAACAAGAAGGGGAACTCAATTCTCAGTGCCGGTGTAGATAAGGTATTTAATGCAGGCTCCTTGTTATTGTCAATTACCTAAAAAAAAAAAAATGTAAATAAGTAATTTAAATACTTAAATGCACACAACCAGAAGAACAGTGACCTCAGCCTTTACCTTATAATCTCTCATTTTCCAGACGACAATCATTTGGGATGCACACACAGGAGAGGCCAAGCAGCAGTTTCCTTTCCATTCTGGTAAAACATATGTACAATGCATCCAGAACATGGAGGATTTAGCACTGGGGATAATAAATGCAATGTTAACATGTTGTAATGTGACTCCATTCAACTCAAAGCTCCAGCACTGGATGTCGATTGGCAGAACAACACCACCTTTGCCTCCTGCAGTACAGACATGTGCATCCATGTCTGTCGTCTCGGCAGTGACCGTCCCCTCAAGACCTTCCAGGGCCACACAGTAATCAGCCTTTTCTATTTTACCCTTCTTGCCAGTTTCCTACCTTCTTACTCCATTTGCTTATGAGTGATGTCTGTTTTCAGAATGAAGTTAATGCCATTAAGTGGGATCCGTCGGGAATGCTGCTTGCCTCCTGCTCTGACGACATGACCTTAAAGGTGAAATTATTGTTCAGAGGAATTTGAATAAATAACTCAAAAAGATATTGACTGTCGCTGATACTTTGACACAGATTTGGAGTATGAAGCAGGAATCCTGCGTCCATGATCTGCAGGCTCATAGTAAAGAAATCTACACTATCAAGTGGAGCCCCACAGGCCCAAGCACCAGCAACCCCAACTCCAACATCATGCTGGCCAGGTGGGAAACTCCTCACCTGAAGTTTTGTTTAGAAATCAACAACCTACATTTATTAATTTCCAGAATATTGTTGGTTTTTTTTTAATCAATACACATAATGCATGTACCAAAAATAATATGCCTGAGTAAATTTGGAAAGGGATAAAAAATCTCCAGGCTTGTATTGTCATTGGCCCGCTGCCTTACACCCTTACCCAGATGTGTGTGTGTGTGTGTGTGTGTGTGTGTAAATGTTCCAGATCAAATACCAAAGGAGTTTACAGCCCCAACTGGTTGTCCATCATAATGGTCTATAATTGCCATTAATAATATCTAAAAAAATGTCTTTTTCAGCATAGTTTTGAAGGAATTTCATAAGGCAAATGGCAGAGGTCCGGTTTGAACACTACATTTGCGATACATATGTAATTTACCTCGGCCTTGCTCATTTCTCAATGTTCAGGTCTGTGATTGTTGTTGCCAAGGCAACCTCCAGATCATTTTGGAGACAGGGCAGACAAGTTTTTAATAGCCATACTCATCTAAATCATTAGGGACAGTGTTCAATACCCAACCCAGAAAAGTTCCACATATTCAATCATCTGACTTTGACAGTCAAGCCACCGCTACCTGCATAGCTGGTAAATTCTTTTCTCCTTATTAGAGGGAGTGATATCTTTAGGTCAGTATAAAGTATTGTGAAGCTGATTATACTGAGACGTAAAGGATCTATCTTAGTTTTAAAGAAACCCCAAAACAACTGGAAGTGATCAAATCATAAAAATTGTGTATTCAATTGAAATTGACCTTGCTGCAGTTTTTGACATCTTTATACAATGGGAAGACTTTACCCAAGTGACTGAATGCTAAGACAAGTTTTCTGCCTTGACATCTGATGTATCTCTTTGTCCTGTCCACACCTGCAGTGCATCTTTTGACTCAACGGTGCGACTGTGGGATGTGGAGAGAGGGGTTTGTATTCACACGCTGACCAAGCACCAGGAACCTGTTTACAGTGTGGCCTTCAGCCCAGATGGCAAGCACCTTGCCAGTGGGTCCTTTGACAAGTGTGTCCATATTTGGAACACCACGGTAAGTGTCTCCCAAGAAAATATGCTCTTCTAAACGGCAAAGAGGACTTGATATTTTGGTGCTTAATTGTTTGATGTTGTTGTTCCAGACTGGGGCTTTGGTGCACAGCTACAGGGGCACTGGTGGCATTTTTGAAGTTTGCTGGAACAGCACCGGTGATAAAGTTGGGGCCAGTGCATCAGACGGCTCGGTAAGCTAAGGCTACTTAATTGAATAAGTAGTGATTCGTCTGTGGCTCTTTTCACGTGTGCATGTAGCATACATACTGAATGCCACCATGTTGACATCAAAACTGTTACTTTGACAGGAGCAAATACAATTTTGATCTTTTGGTTCAGATTTATTGTTTCCCAATTCTCCACCTTCCAGGTTTGTGTTCTTGATCTCCGAAAATAGCTGGCTCTGATGGTGAACCCTGGAATGTGCAGCAGATTGCCCTGTTCTGACGTCGGCAAACACTCTTATTGCTCAATAAGGGTTGCAAGGTGGAGCGAAATAAACCCCTCACAGGAGCAAAACTGATGACTGCAGCAGCTAAACACCAACTGAACTCAGCGCATCCTACAGTTTGTAGATGTGTTTATGCTATGCCTGTTTTGAGACTTAATGGAAGCCAGTTAAAACATCCCCAAACCTTGACTGAACTCAACTCCCCTCGGTGCATCCATGTTTTACAAGGTTCCTAATGAGGAAGTGCTGTGATCCCTGCGGGCCACTCATCCAGCTGTTATCAGTTTATATGGATGGATGAGTATTTTGAAGAGAAAAGTATAATTGAGACACGTGCTAAAAGGCAAGAACATATGAGAGAAGGGTTTTGGTTTTAAAATTCTTCTGAGGAAATGTTACTAAATGTCTAAATGAATGAACTAAAGACATGACAAAAGTAACATTAGTACTGAAGCACTGGTAATGTCTGTGGACAGCGTGCTTTGCCTCTCCTCTGTGGAGAATAGTTTTGTCTCAAGAGCACTTCTTGCTTATCGTGTCTGTTATCCACAGATGGACTGTTGAAAGTTGAGTGTGCCGCTACAAGGTAGTTCTTAGCTCATGAGGAAATCCTGCCAAGCAAAAGTTCAAGACGTAACATCTTAAATTGGCTCAACTCACTCAAGATTTGAAAACATGGAAAAAATGTGAAAAGTGTGGTTTACAAAGAGAAATTTCTCCCTTTTTGGATGTAAATTTAAAGAATGTAAAGATATGTAAATTAGATTTATACACAGACTTATATACTGTGTATATGTTTATATACAGTATACCTTATTGATGTCATGTAGGGGCTCAGTAATGGCTTGAGCTGTCACATTTTTACCAATAATCCATGATAAGAATTCTTTTTAAACAGAGTTTTGTTTTTTCCTGTAAGGCACAAGTGGCATTGCGAAGGAGGTGTCTCGGAAGTTGGCTGTATCTGCTGATCACTGGAAGCCATGAAAGAAATGTGCAGCTCATTACTTGCTTTCATGGAATTTTCTGGTCAATAACATGAGTGGGGGAAAAGTCATTGGTCTGTTTGTTGAATTGTTCAACAAATCCATATCGCTAAAACTATTGAGCAGATCAAAGTGGGGAAAATTAGCGTTACCACATTTTGGTTTTTTTTTGGGGGGGGGGGGCACTTTGTTCTGATCACTCTACTGAAAATCCTGATTCCATCTAATGCTACCAGCTGATCAGATTTGAAGTATATTGTGGGCTAAGCAACAGTAGTGTGCTGTATATCCATCCCTGCTCACAGGGATGTCATGTTTATGACAATTTATTCAGACTCAATTCTCAACACTTTAGATTGGCCTTTTTCAGTTCCTTTCCCTTTCAGTCAATTTCTGCTAAAGCAATGTGAAGTGCACTTTTTGTCATGGTGGGCTCAGCAAATGTTGATTTTGCTGAAAGTGAAGGGCCGACATTTTATTTTTGTCTTTTTTTTACATGTCACAATTGGATGTTAATGTGTGGTACATTGTTTTCTGACTTTTCAGAGCCATTATTGTCTGTGTCAGACTGAGAATTGGGCTGTGGGTTGGTGGCCAATGTGGATTAAAGTGCTGTGACAGCTACTATCTCTCGCACCCTAGTCCAGGGTGCGGTCACCTGTTTCCAAGACAAAACATTCAAATCATTCAGTGTCTCAAATAAATCACTCTATTTTGATATCAGAAAAAATGATGCCTGATTCCCCCCCCCCCCCATTTTGATTTATTTTTTGGGATTTTATTTTTTAAGGTATTTTGCTTCTCCCGTGGTAAGAAAAAGGACTATTCCAGTGTTTCTACAGCTCCTCTGCAACAACTCACAATGTCAAAAAAATAGTGACCAACAAAATCTTAAGAAATATGTGACATTTAATATCAAATAAAATGGATTTGTGCAAAAATACAAGAATGACATTAGAACATGTAAAAACTTCAGTATCCCACATTAACTGGGAGATTAATAACTATAACAA
The DNA here is from genome assembly GCA_901007705.1 of Fistularia tabacaria. Lineage (NCBI taxonomy): Eukaryota > Metazoa > Chordata > Actinopteri > Syngnathiformes > Fistulariidae > Fistularia > Fistularia tabacaria. The sequence continues at coordinate 102,958 of CAAKHD010004486.1, forward strand.
AACCATTTCTGAGCAGTTTCAGAATCCTTCAATTCATTTTGAAGATCAGTGCTACCGAAGATACCCGCTTTACAGTAAGATAGTTAATATCTATAAATAGATAACATTTCAGCGCAGTTGTGGGCAGAATACAATGGTTCCACATATATACATTAGGCGTGGACTACAGCGTCTCATTCTGTCCCAGGAACTAATTCAATCTCATAACCAGTAAATGTGGGAAAATATTAAGCTTCAATCAAACAGGACATTATCAAAACAGTGTAACACAAGAAAGTAGGTTGACGCTGCTGCTAGTGCCTCACAGAAGTTCCCAAGGATTCTTCATCAGCGTCTACATCCTCATAGTCTTGTTGTTCGCTGGAAATGTGGATTTCAACTGTACTAGAATCTGAATCTGTTGAGACAAAACATGGAGGGGGTTATTGCTGGTAGAGGTCGGTGGGTAGGTGGATGTGAAAGTTTTTTTGTGACTACATTTCATGCATTTTTAGATTGTAATCAACTGAATATGTTGGGGAAAATAGACCGATGAGAATTTGAGAATTTATTTGGTAAAATTCCTAATGCATCATCTAGATTATCCACAACACATACAATGGTTAAAAGAAGGGGGTCAAAATTCATACAAAATAAACCTGTCAAAAATGTAATTTAGACATTCCATAGGAGGCTTAATTACTTTTCATCGACAACAGCCCGGCTCTTGTTGCGTCTCAATGTAGGTCATGGCAGCGAGTCAGAAAGTACTAATTAGGACCAGTAAAAACCCAGACTCACTTATCCTCGGACTGAGACATGTCATGGTTTACTTTGAGAATTAAAATTGACCCAACAGATCCAGATTGGTGATAAATTGCGCATGGACCTTTTTACTGACCAGGGTTTACTTGAGACCACAGCCGAGGGCAGCTTCCTTAAATACACTTGCCCTGTGTTTGTACAGTATTCTACAACTTACATTTTTATAATAATTGGACACCTAATTATAACTTGTTTTTGAAATTCTACCCTTCAAAGATGTATTTTTACATCAAGACATTTCTGGCAGATTATAGACATCAATGTGTTTAAAGACCTCAGTTTTGATGACTAGATCAGTCAACCCGTGTGTGTTAAAGGTAAGACCTCTAAATGTCTGCATATTCAGGGGATCCCCTTCAACCCCTCTTCAAAAACGGGTTCTCTAAATCAAGAATGCAAACATGTAAACTCAGTGGATTCTGCTGGTTCATCAGAGAAGATATGAATCATTAGTATTGCATTGGTCCAAAGCCGCGTGCTGCATCTAATGGTAATGAAATGGCAGTGATTGTATTTAACATTAGGGAAATGATGGTGAACCTTACTGAGCTTAATGTATCTTGCTCACACTGCCGTGAATCAGAGCAGATGTGCGTGACGTGCACTTCGGGTGCTTTGTTGTACTGATTAGAGCTCAGCATATTTCATGACACGGTCATAAAGAGGTTTTGATCCTTTTAGCCGCACGGATATAAAAAGAGAATCACATGAATATCTGTGAAAGAGTGACACAAAGGGGGAAGCGTGTTGTGTGAGATCAGGGAGGGGAGCAGCTGGCAGACAGTGAAGGAGGGAGAGGAGTGAGAGAAGACACTAAAGCTATGTGTTAACTTGGTACAAAGAGATCGCTTTCGCAACTGCATTCAGTCGCAGCCATGATGTTACGCCGTAAACAAGCATAGCTTATCATAGAAGAAACACATGCCGGCTGCTGTTCTTATTAAAGCATCGTTATTCAAAAGAGACAATTCTGCAGGGTGTTACATAATACTACACGTTTTATTGTCACATTCAGCAAGTCAGCTACAGCACTGCCTTATAAAAATATAACAAATTATTAACATAGAGCTTTTAACTTTGCTCTGTTTAATGACTTTAAAAAGAATCCTAATAATGATAAAGTGGTTTTATCATTTTGGACAGTTTCTTCATTGAACATTTCTCCAAAAGAGAGCACACAGCAAACTTCCACAGAGGAGTCCAACCAGAGCATCACAGGACGCAGTGTAGTGTCAGCGTCACCAGCCCTGATATACCGGTGAGCTGTTTGAGCCACTGAGATCCCAATTACCTTCTGAGAGGACACTGATGGCATCAGACTGATGCTGCCCATTTCCTATCATATTTTTCTTGGCTGCCTGGACGTGACTCTGGTAGATAAGGGCACCTCCAACCATGGTGTTGTGGCCTCCTGCGTTTGGCACCGAGGTAGAGACGGAGTCCCAGGCCAGCTCCCTCCTCCGCTGCAGGCTGAGGTCAATGTCGAACCCCGTCCAGCCGTGAAAGGCCAGGGTGTTGAGGAATGCTTGCATGGGGTTCAGTATACCCTGAAAGATTGAAAATGCAGATTAATCAAGATGTAGAGCATCTTAAATGAAGGGAGTGCCAACATTGGGCCCGAGTTCAACAAGCCCACCATCATAAACCATGTGATGAGGGCTGCGTTCTTGATATTCCTCAGACTGCTGTCACTGATGTCAGTCTGTATCTCCAAGTAGAAGAGGAGACTCTCATTGATGATGTTGGGAATCCAGCTAAAAACACCATCAAAAGTAGAAAAAAAAAAACACCTTGAGGATACAGCATATGTGTTTTTTCCAGTCTCATAACACAGTGATGGTGAGATGGAGTAATATCTTGCTGCAGTAAAAACAACACTAACTAGTCATTAGCTTGACATCGATAGGCTTGCAGGAATACTGTTCTGCAGCTTATGCTCAAACACTTGAAAAGAACTGTGAGGATTTCAAGGTAATAATCATAAACTAATACCTGCAGGATTTAAAAAAACAAATACACCAATATCTTCAGACCTCGTGTTCATTGTCATCAGTAAATCCATTGGACGTATTCACTAACTCATGATCATCACATGGAAACAAAGAGAGGCTGCAAATAAGCTGATCAGAAAAATATATTCAAGATAAAAATGATTGATAACATACCAAATAATGAACACCAGCATGATTTTAAAGAAGCGGATTTTTATGGCACTGGCCAGCCGTCTCTCATTTTCTGTATAGATTCCCTGTCGTCCTTTTAGCAAAGATGTCACTGAGTCAGAGAGAGGAGCATGTGGGCTGTTTTAGGGTTTGTGAGAAGTTTTCTTTGAGGACATCAATTGTGGGCCAGAATGGGAACTGACCTGCAGATATGGTCCGATTAAAGAAGATAGGGTTTGCCACAAGGACCAGCAGCATGGGTGCATATGTCGTGATGTAGTGGGGTACAGCGTGCTGGAACCCTTGCTCACAGCTGCGCACACAGGAAATAAACAGCACCAACACTGGATATCACAAATTTACACGAGCCATGTGCTGTTATTAGCGCAGGAGGTGAACACTTGTTTCAACAGCCGGTGACGCTAACAAACTTGCAAATGAAATGTGTAACTTCGGATGAAAAGGCCTCTTACTCTGAGATGGATGGGTAGTAGAGCATCGCCACCCCCTCGATACATAGCAGCATAGCCAGACCCCAAGTGATCATGTGGTAGAGGATAATGGTGCTGATGGAGAAAGAAGGAGGTCATGAGACTGAGCTCACAACACATGCTACAGCTTGCTATCTGGAGGGCAAATTGTTTTATGTGAAGCCAAACAGTTGTGGAGACTGCACACACACACACACACACACACACACACACACACACACAGAGGGGAGGATAGCACATTGTTAGCCAGCTGAAAGACAAGACACACGTTGAAACTCCTCTATGGACTCCAACTTCAAAAAATTAACAGAACAAACTTCACGGTTTCCAGTATTAAAAGAACACAAAGTTTCTACAATCAAGGATTCTGGGAAAGTATGGTGCGACACCTGATTCCCGCCGATGTCTTCACAACCAGGAAGACATCTACTGCATAGCAAAAGGTCCACCAAAATGAAGCGCTAAAAAACAACTGGATCCACATCTGGAGAAAAAAAGAAACATACAATATATGACACATCAAAAATGAAAATTAAGACAAATAAAAGCCTTGACTGATGGACCTATAACGGGCAGCAGTTTCTGGTATGACCTCAGGACCCCTGATGTAGGTGACGTTGATGATTTTATTTTCATAACAGACTTTTAAATTTTGACAGTTCCTCTATCAAGTATTAAAAACGTACTTAGTGCGATTAGAGGCAGGTTTTCGGTTCAGGAACGACAGAAGAACGTTGTGCTCAGCATGCAAACACAGTTTGTCAAAATGTCTGACACTATAACCCATAAAGGATGGGGGTGTTTTGTGTTGTTAACCCTTTTTCGCTAAGACATCGTCAGCTGACTGCCTCATAACAATACGTATAGGTAGCATATCAGCTCATAATCATTTACAATAAAGCCCCTATTTCTATTTCTGCAGGACTATATTCTACAGTTTTAGCAGAACCAATTGTGCTCAATAGCCTTGTAATTCATCCTTAATAGAAATATGTAAGGAAGTGGTTGTATCTCCTCTAGAATCTTCTTTGTGAGAGTTTAGAGTCTATTCTTATGGAAAAAAATGATTATATTATGTAAAGTGAGTTTAATGTCAGTTTGACGACTACAACACTGGATTACTGGCCTGTTGGTTAAGATAAGATCATGCAGATTTTGGCATTGATAGGCGCTTCAAACTCACTTACACTGAGCTGACAAAGAACTAATATAGACCATGGAAAATGTCTTTCTACTGCTATGAAGTTTCATATTATACTTCCATCATGTCAGCGTGAGCCGTTTGTATTGCAGTTCAAAGGATTTGCCAAATATAATGCACATACTGCCGTGCCCACGCAGAACAGCTCCGGCCACACATCAGTGCTGTTGGCCACTGAGATGTGGGCCACAGTGTCGGGCAGGCCCAGCCAGAGAGAAGACCTGAAAATGATACCTGGAACACAGCAGCAGAGGGAAACAGATAAGCGCTTTTCACGGCTGGGATTTCAAAATAAGAGGAAATGAACGATGCAAGGAGAGAGAGGAGACCGAAGTCGTCAACTCCTTTTAGTTGTTGGTTCACATCCTGGATCTGCCTACAGGTGTGGTTTACAAGAGCACTTTTCAACATGAGGCTGCTGCAAAGAAAAAAAAAAGGTCGGGAACTCTAGCAGAATCTTTCTGTGTGTTGTGGTCCGTTTGGCGCTGTGTTAGAAGCTGCTTGGTGTGTGAACCTCTGGCTCTGCTTCACTGCAACCGCCGTGGACTTAACCAGAGCCTTGAACAATGTTACACATTGTTTGGAAACAAACTGCGTTGAATCAACAAAGAAATAAGTGAATTGGAAAAATCATAAACAAATGAATATAAGATAAAAGATAAATAGAATAGAACCATAAATAATACAAACAAGCCGACAAAATAGAATAATAATTAAATAGGCAGATTCGGAAGTGACGCAATAAAACATGACGAGTATCCAGCAGAACTTGGCCGCAAAAACTTCGAGTCATCGTGATGTGAGTCTTCTAAATGTGAAGTCAGACCACAAAAGATCCCATGCGCCACGTTCACGCAACAGAAGGGTTAAAAAGCCCACTCAGGTCACGCGTGACTGCACCCAGCCGCAGCCAGCTTCTCCTCTGGGCTTCCTGTGCAGGTTTGAAAGCAGGGCGGACTTTACCTGCGCATCCCAGCATGTCACACACACTGATGATCAACAAGATCCGCGAGGACGACGGGGGTCGAGGGAGAGGATGCTGTCCGAGCCTCCGGTATCCCTTGCGTTTGGGCAGATTTTGTAGAATAGAGAAGATCAGACTCAGGCTGGCGCTGCCGACGCTCAGCGCGCCGAAGATGACCGGCTGGAAGGAGACCACCAGCTCCGTGGCCGCGTCCCTGTTCGGGCAGCAGAAAGTCTCCAGCCGAGGGGACGCCATCTCGGAGCGAGGAGAGAGGGAGGCAGAAGGAAAAGAAAAAAGGGGAGGAAATGAGCGAGTCCTCAGCTCAGTTCTCTGAGAAATCACGGGGTGGCAACATCATGTGCTTTTATTTAATCCTTGCAGTTGCAGCCCGGTCTGCTACACAATAGGAATGGCTGTTTGGTGAGGAGGGTGTGATGCCGGGCTGGAGCCTGGATGCAACCTCATTTGTCCCCAGGTGAATTTTGGTTTTGCGACACTGACACACACTTCGGGCTCGGCTTGTTCCAAATATCAAGAGCATGAGAGCGAGAAGAGATGCCCGGGCCCCGGAGGAGCAAAGTCTCAGGGCCCTGGATCTGATGGTGTCAAAGATCTCCGGGTTAGGGGTTTTCAAACCTGGCAGAAGCAGCTTCGTGGATTCAAAGCACTGACATGATATGAAACCGTAAAGTTCGGTCTGTTTGAATATATCCACGTGCAACAGGTGAAGTGCTTCTTTGGTTTCCACCGTTGTTTGCAACGCACGCGCCTCCTGTGGTGAGTTTGTCTGAAAACGAGGCACATTCCTGGCACTCGCTGGCTGGATTAGACAAACCCTCTTGTGTTCACTCAATACTCTGTGCATTTGTGCACAGATGTATTTCACATTTATACTTCTGTGCAGATATTGTACCTGTACAAGTGCGCCACGATTCACAGACACATGAGTTTCTGCTGCTGCAGCCTTTTCACCGCAACTGGCTTTGGAGTCCATGACACATCCTGAATTCAGCGGTCATTCGTGACAGCGAGCTCCAAAACTATTATTGAGAAGAAAATCTGACGGGGAAATCGTTCTTGAAGAGCCGCGTTCACGCTGCCCATGACTTCACCTAATTTCCTCGCCCTTTTGTGTCAGCGGATCTCCAGCCATGCGCCTTCAAGGAGTATTGGGAGATTAAGAGGTATTTCAGTCCTGCCTCACTCTGCAGGGATATAGAAACAAGAGGTTGTTTTATTTAGCTCCAAGAAGTCATGAAGTGTGATTTATTTTCCCGCCCACAGAAGAATAGTGACACACCACAAGGAGTTGGAGTTGTCACATTTTTCAGTGTGTAACATATTTATGAACACGTTTACATCAGGGCAGTTCACTCAGCGGAGGACCAGAGAGGCCTGCAGTTCAACCTCGGCTCAGAGACCTTCGTTAAGCTCATAAGAAATACAGAGTCAGCTAATGGAGGGAAATGGGTCATCTGTCATGCACCTTTGGCCTCCGTGTCATGTGACGAGCCCGGTCCTGCTCGCAGCAGCACGAGAATCGGCCAAACCCTCCCGCCTGATGATATAACTGCTATCTATTGGTCATCCGTTTGTGTTCAAATTGGGCCCCTGGGTTTCCAGCTGTCACCCACAGACTCTGAAACCAAAACATTCGTGTTCAGGTAAGTGGAGGCTCTCAGCCGGTCTAGTTAAGTGAATGTTCACGTCAACATGGAACAGGATGAGATCAACTCATCAGGAACAATGAGTGCAAGGACGTGCAGCGGTAAATTCTGCAGGTTTAATCTTGAATACTATTGAATTGGTATGAGTATTCTTATGAGGTTTGAAAGTAGCTGAGGGAGAGGGAAGGTTTTGTCGAATACCGCAACATTTATATTTGACAAAGAACATTTTTTTCGTGATCGACGCTTCAATCGGGGGAGGAAACACAGTTGTCAAGTTTCTGCCAAGGCAATGATGAAAATGTTAAATCCCTGCCACTACGATTAAAAAGTCTTTGTCGAACTGATTTTTCTGAGCCGGAGAACAAAACAGAATCCGTCCCATAACCTCGGTTCCCGGTAAGAGGTGAAACATTTGCTGATCTTTGCTTTACCCACTCAGGTCTGCTTTGAGTTGTTCGACAGCTGAAATCGTTTCCTCTCCAAAAACGCTGCAGACCTCTTCCAGGAAGAGGACGGTCATGGCGGCTTCTGGATCTCTCTCCTGGACTGAGATTTGAGGGAACCGGCAGACACTGTGGCTGATTTATTTGGGAAAACAAAGCATCAAGGTCTTTCATTATTGGGTACAACAGAAAGGGCATTCATTGAGTTTGTACAATGGAGCTGTAATCCACGCACACCTTCCCTGACACGGCACAAAGTCAGCATGCAAATTTGCAGCCTGCTGCCATGGATTAACAATCACCCCAAAGGAGTCGGGATCGACTCGTATTGACTTTCTGCTCTCTGTTGCTGCCCTCTGCTGTCCACACACACAACGGTTGTTGACACAAGAGCTGTTGCTTGTATTTTTGCGATCATTTTCCATGTTTTCGTATATCTGTAGGCTGTAGTTCACTGCAGTACTAGACCAGAGTCAAATAATGAGGGCAATATTTTGTAGAAAGAGGTCTGTTTGTATTAGGGATGATTATTTTAGTTCCAGGAGGTCTCTCTCAGTCTGACCATCTCAATTCTACCCATGCAGAAACACTGACTTTTAAAGCTCAAAAATAATCATCCCTTTTTTTTTACTGATGTATGAAATTTTCAGCTATTTTTCCTTTTGTTAGCTTGAGTTTATTGTCGATGATCATTTTAAATGAAAAGGAAACACAGACAGAAATGACCTCTCTGACGCCGGCAGACTTGAGGGCCGAAGCAGACAGAGACGGACGTCTGTTTCCAGTGTGAGAATATATCATCTGTTTTCATCAATTAGTCTTTCATGATTAGGAAACATAAAGTTTACTGAACAACAATAGAACTGCAGTGCAACATCATTTATCATATTTATGTCAACCCAGTAAGTGAGGCATGTTTACCACAATGTTAAATCCAGTGGCCGCTCACTTTTACAGCATTTAAATGATAATTTCACAAACAACCATATCTTGGTTTTTCTCAAGAAAGAACTTTCCTGGTCCAAAGGATTCCCTTGAAAATGTTGAGTTTGTCAGCTATGAAAAGTGGTTTGCAGTGGTAAAGATTTACTGAAACATCTACTGTTCCTTTTTGTTCAATTCTTCTTCTCGTAGCAACCGGGCTTGATTTTCTTCCCTTGCAGGTGTATCAGCTGTCATCTGAGAGGCTTCTTCTGCTCGAATGGGTTGTGGGGAGTTCCTGAATGTAACCGGCGGCTCCTCTTCATTGGACAGACCGTGTGAAGTGACTGCGAACTAGACCAACCAGCAGGAACGCGTGGACACGCAAGCAAGGCCTCCTCACATGCCTGTGACAGTGGACATCCAGTGCGGGGGGAGGAAACAATCTTCACCCCGTGAGAACTGACCACTCTTTACTATAGCATCACGTTGAAATCCTGTGGATGTGTGTGTGTGTGTGTGTGTGTGTGTGTGTGTGTGTGATTTATGTAATGAAGTCATTACACACGTGCTTCCTGATTACCAGTTATAGATGTTGGAAAAGATAAATGACATTTATATGAAAATGCAAACATAAATTACCTTGAAAAACATGTCAAACCTGTGAAAGGCGATGAGTTTTTGCATCTGTGCCTCTTTCTGTCTGCTTGTTCTGCAGAGTCGCTCCATAATTGTTCATCCCTGGCAGTGTCATTTGCTATTGTTCCATTAGTGTGCAGAAAAGTCCTTATGCATCAGGAGAAACAGTCAAAGTTGTGGAGCAAACTAAAGCTCCAGACATCTTAAATGCACTGCGCAGTTTTAAGGAATTCTTATTTCTTTCAAATGATATTTTGCCATTATTTTCACCAACTGAAAGATTTTTAACTGATATTGAGCAAACATTCTCAGCCTTAAAGCCATGAATAAGCAATTTAGATGATTTTGTTCCAGTAAATGATTTCATCTGCATCTCACGACTGGGCTTTCAGTTTTCTTGCAGTCTCAAGCCATAGATCCTCACGCCAGTTTTGTCTCATTTTGCTGTTTTCATTTGTGTCTGATGATATTCACGTCACGCTCAGTGTGACATCTCGCGCCGCCTATGATTATGTAGGATCGAATTTCAGCGCAGCATAAGGTTTTCAAAACCATACATTTTAATATGTTTTTTAAAGAGTATTTCTTGAAAGTATTCATACTGATACATCCTCTCGTTCTACTCGACCCTCCCCCACCTGCCCTGCCTGCGAGTGTCAGATTTCTCAATAACTACAGAAAGTTGGCCGGCAAGCTTCCTTCCGCTCTGCTTTTAACTGCCACATTCAACCACCCTGCTTCCTGGAGGGCAAATAGTTTGTGTTAGAGGAAGTGACATCACAGTAGATGAGAACCAAATGAGTTTCAGACATGCTTTGACTCCAAGTTACTCACAGCTCTGCTTGCACTGCTGATTATATGCAGGAAAAGAGAAAAAAAGACCGGTAAAAAGGGTTGTTTCACAGCAGCGCTGGGCATGTCGGCCAGAAGCAGGATGGCACCCACAGACACGCCGTGTCAGACTGGGGCTGCTGTGTTTTTCTCCAATCCTCTGATGAGTGGTGAGTAAAATCAGCTTTTGCTAGTTTGTACTACAACCGGTTTTGCTATTTACAAAGAATCCTCCTTGACTCATGACAGAATCTGAGTCTCGGATTGTTTTATTTTGAATATTTACGATCTTTAACGTTGATCCAGATTTTGAATCAGACTGGGCTCCAGTTCACGATGCAGCTTTTAATGGCCGTGTCCTCACTCTGCAGAGACTCATTGCACAGGTAACGCTTTGTCAGGACTTTAACTGATGGTTCAGTGGATTTTCTGCTCAACGTGAGTGTGTTCTTTTGTTTCCCATTCACTAAAACAACGTGTTGCCTTTGGAAAGTTCTGCTCTTTGGCATTCTTCAGCGCATGGAAGGAAACATATTTTGATAATTACAGAAGCCTCTGGAATGTTTATTGTGGATGTGGACGTTTCATTACGAAGCCTTGAAGGAGATCTCATTTTCAGAGAAAATAGTAGATGGTGTTTTCTTCCCAGGGTACATCGGTGAACCTGAGCACTCTGGACCAGGCCACCCCTCTTCATGGAGCGTGCGTTCAGGGCCATGCAGCTTGCGTCAAGCTTCTGGTGGAAAGTGGGGCCCATGTCAGTAAGATGTCCTTGCCTGGTTATACTGTTCACACTTGTTACCGAAAACAAAGCAACACAAAGCGCAGACGGTGTGTTCAGTGTGTCTAGTTACGCCGGTGTAAGTAATTAACTTTGCACATTCTGGGTAAAAGAGCGAGCAGGCGTTTCCTTGAATGTGCAACAAGCATTAACAAGCAAACAAGCAGAAACCGATCTGTATGACCCCCTTTGAATAATCGATCAGCCAGCCAGGCTAACGTGACATGACTCGTGTCAGCTCTTCTACAGCCCCTTTTTTGCCACTGTTGGCGCCTCCACTGTTATTTTGTCTCTGAAGTATTTGTTGGAAAATGTTGTGCTTGATTTCATGTAATTACATTCTTGCCAGGTAAACACTACAACTACGGATGGAAGGACGCCACTTTCTGAGGCTTGCGGTCGGGGTCACGCGACCTGCGTAATGCTGCTCCTTCAGCACAGGGCGACTCCCCGGGGAACCAGCCTGTCCAGCTCTCCAATCCACATGGCTGCAGCCAGAGGTCAGAGGTCGCATTTGTCCGCGTGGATAATCCTCAATGAACCGGTAAACTCGGTCAATATCAAACAAAGGCGGCCAAAGTGTCAGACACGATGTGTGAGTATAAATAATGCATGAAAAACAGAGCACTGGCATTCTAGTTAGAAAATCAAAAGATTGCACATTCTTCTCAGAGGTATGACGTGTCAGCAGAATTCAAAGCTTAATGTGTTTAAATGAAATGCTTCTCATTGTGACGATGCCGGTAAACTTTGTGCAGGTCAGCCAGACTGCATTGAGCCTCTAGTTCAATACGGTGCAGATGTGGATCAGCACATAGACCAGGCAGGAACACCCCTCCATGTCGCCTGCTCAAATCAGCACCCGAGTACTGCCAAGAAACTGCTTCAGCTTGGTACTGATGCTTTCTCTATTTACTCAGCCTCTCGAAACAATGAATAATTTAGCACTCAGCACAAGAGTAGAGCGAGTGGGATAAACATTTAGAAATTATTCTTAGGAAGAATATCACATGTTTTGCATATCATTGCCTCAGCTGAATGCTAGTGCTTGGAGGTGCGGATTGACGAGTGCACGGTTTGACACCAGGCTGCTGTTTTCTCATCGCAGATCATTGATTATTTGATTTAAAGTGGCAGAACAACAAGCGAGGATTCACAAACATATGGATTTTGAAGTCGGGTCCTACTCCAGTATTTGGCGCAGACAATTAGAATGGAGCCTAAAGCCTCTGCTGCATAAATAGTGAAAGTGGACTTCAGTGAAGTTGAAGGCAGCAAATGCCTTTAAATAAATGCAGATGAGTGGTTGTTATTCTTCAGGATTTTAATGGGAGGGCAGCGATGCATCAGCAGTAGAACCTAACAGATGAAGTGATCTTTTTTTGTTGGGGGTTCATCCAATGTAGTTTTTGTAAGCGCGCTTTCCTCTGCAAAACCGACGACTCACAGAGACGTCAAGGTTATGGACGATGAAGATGTCGCACGTCTGCGCTCTCCTTCAGGTGCCGGTGTGAACAGCTGTGTTTCCGGGGACTCGCCCCTCCACATCGCTGCCCGGCTGTCCAACCCAGAGATAGTGAGTGTCCTGCTGGACCATGGGGCGGATCACTCCCTCAGGAACCTTGAAGGCAAACGGCCGGTAGACCTCGCACCTCCCAGCAGCCGGGCGGAAAGGTTGCTTAGACAAACTGGAGGTATTCCTTCTAAGTAACCGAGAAGCAGCAGAGGCTTTGGCCGGCCTCTGCACTGGGCTTGTGCCTCAGGTCCTCACCACTAATCCAAATATCTCTTTGTCACGGCTCTTACTTTTCCTCTGATGCCTCCCCAGTAGTGTCTCCTCTGAAGCATTTGTGTAGACTGCACATCAGGAAAACTGTGGGTAAGCAGAGACTGGCTGGGATCCGGAATCTTCATCTCCCCTCTCAGCTGAAATATTATCTTCTCTATCAGACAGACCTGGATGGAACTCTAATACAGTGACTTTGCCATGACAGGAAATCACAGTCAAAGTCAGTGTATTTCACCGCCACATCAGTAGGGGGCGTAGATGTGCAATCTTGCAGGAAGAGGGCAACATCATCTCTCAGGAACCTGCTTTTTAACAAAGCCGAGGACTCCTCATTTCAAATCTAAACCACATTCTAATAATTGATCAAAAAACAGCAGGAAAATGAGACTGTAATAGGTTAAAAACACTTTTTGGCAAATGTCTTTTCAGGATAATGAAATACACTGAAATATGCTGATACATTCCCAACTACATTTTTCATGAGTCCTTTTTCTTTAACCAGATGGTTTATGTGGCCATTAGTACCTGGAAGTGACTCAGGAAAGAAAGACCTCAGAGAATGTTCGAATGTTTGATCTTGGGCATGGAGAAAGTTCTGCGTGTGACGTTGAAAAAAGAGAGTTTTTTTCACATTTGTCTGCTGCATAGTTTAATCTGACTTTAATTTGACTAAATTGAATTTTAAATTCTTATGAGTTTGCAGCATTGCTGCAGTAATCACAAATTTGAACCACATCATTTCTTATGAGGAAGAAGCATCCGACAATCAAGCCATTCCTTGCGTATACGCACTGCATCTGTAAACATGTGGTGAGCCGTAGTAATACTTTAAATATTCCAAAATAATAATTGCTTTATGCATGCTTCTATACTGGAATAAAGCCTCGAGCAGAATATTTTGTCTCCACAGCTCAATCAAATTTTGTTTATAAAGACTGGATAGTGTATTTGTAGTGTCATGTGTCTTGAATGTGAAATAGCCGTACACTTGTAGGCGTGAAGGAAAACAGTCCGTTATTTTGCTTCCAATTTGATTGTGCTTTAATAGCAACCCCAACCTTCGCGCAACAAGGTGAGTCTGTGGACAATCTGATCTCCTCGATCTGAATGAAATATATTTTTTACCAGAGATGGATCTATAACATCCAACTTTGGGTTGAGTTTTTTTTTTTGTTGATTTACAGTGATCCATTCGCCTGATTTTTTTTCCAGATTTCTCTTGGTCATTATAATTAATTTGGTGGTCACCAAGGGTGCATTACCAAGCTTTCACCTCCCAAGATCCGACCTCTTGTTAGTCAGGTGGTTTTGATTCCTATCTGCTATTTGGGCTTTTATATACCTGGTAAGTATAAAAACCAAGCATCATTGGATGTAGTGTTTAAGGAAAATGCGATCCACAAATGGAAACACCCAGTCCCGATTTTGATGGAACACAATAGTCCACCTAAATTGTGATGTCCATACAAACTAATGACAGGTCTTAGGTTAAAATGAACCTTAAGATACATTAAACGAGGTATAAGTTTTTCCACAGCCGTTTCTTCTTCCCAGAAATGTGGATGATAACTACATTTATATTCAAAGTTGACTTTCTTTGTTTATCCATTGCGGCGACCTGACAAATACAATGCAAAAATTGCCCACAAAAGCTATGAATATTTAGTGTTAGTGTGAAAATGGTTGGCTCTTACCCCGAAAGCTAATTGCAGCCCTTCAGTAGTTCCCATCCTTCCCATAAAAACAAAAAAACAAACAAACAAACATCCAGTCCACAAGCCCCTGACTGCTCTGTAAAAAACCTCCCAGTCAGTGGGACAAGCAGTTCATTCATGAGGCGTGAAAAAGGATTAGGATGAATGGAAATATAAGAAGTGGTGTGCAGAGGAAAATGAAGCAAGCTTCCGAACTTGTACTTCAAGATACTTTACTCAACAATCCACGTGTGTCCAATGTAAAGATGAACCTTAACAGAACATCTGTGGTGACGGGTCTGAAGATTAGAATTGTGCGTTAAAAATGGGTTTAATTAAAGCCATTTTCAGACCAAAGATAGAAATGAACAGCTAAAACTGATTAACACAAAAAACATGTGAAATGGTGCCTTAAGTTATCATTTGATAACTATCAGCAGTGACAAAGAAATTCAGCCTCAATGCGCTGGGTTTCAAAATGACCCCGAACAGCCTTCTCCTGTCACAGTTACTGCAAGTCAGAACAGTCAAGTCAAAGAAAGCTACGTTTAAAATTTGGAAAGTCCTGACAATGAGTCACCAGTTGGGAGAGCGGCAGCAGTCAAATTGCTTTTATCCATGGTAGCATTTGTTGACCCCCCAAAAAAGACGTATACAATGCTTGGATTCAGCCACTAGCGCTCACGTTCTCGATGATCTGGAATACAAAGCTGCTTGTGACTGAATATTCTATATTATTCTTTATTTTACTGAACATTAACATGGTTGCCACAGCACCAAAATGCAAGATACTCAACACAGTATTGAATGCAGCACTCGTCAATTGTCTATTGATCCCATGTCTCAATTTGTCACTTGGACTAAATCATTGTCTCTTGAATCATCACGACACCCCGAGGCCCGCGAATCACTGCATTGGGTTTCATTTCCACTGGCATTTAATATTAAATCTGTCTTGTCAAGGAAAGTCATACAGTATCCAGTTCCTATTAGTGGTGACGGCCAAACAATCAGATTAGATGAGTCTGTCTGGGAATCATGGGCATGTGACCATTAAAATACATTTCCTTCCTCGATGTCGCACTGCTTCTGCGTTCCTCCAGCTTTGCAGTTTTATTGTAACATAACACCTTCTCTGGATTAACTCAGGTACTGTGTGAAATTTCCGTTGAGCGGCAGAACTGGTCAAACTTGTGCCGCACCAAATAACACACAATGTATTCCTTACTGTGGGCTTCTCTTTAAATATGTAAAACAATTCTGTCCAGCAAAAAGTCATTAGATATATATTACATTCCTATTAGATACTGACTGAGATGATTTTGAACAGATGAAGAGAGACAAGATAAATGAAAGCAAAATGAAGTACAAAACAAACGGAGCATCCAGTGCCCCACTTGTTTCTCTTGAGGACAAACATTTTGTTGCCCCCAAAACAGTCATGTTTATAATTATTTATAATCAAGCTGAGATTAGTTCACACATTACTGCTTGAATCCTTCCCATCACTGGGACACGAGTGACCACCGACAGCGCAAGTTGTGATGTTGATGCAAGGCGGCGCTTATAGGAGTACATCTAATAAACAAATACTGATCATTCCTTGTCCTGATTACTTCGAGCAGGATCTTGTTATAGATACCAGGGCCTTGCGTTTTGCGGCACCATGTCCTTGGACTCACCAGTAATTGCTTTGGTATTTTTAGTCTGCTAGTGTTGGGGTAATTAAAATAAATTGGAGATAGTGGAGATGGATCTCCTGTGGCTCCTTGGTCTTAGTGGGAAGAGGTTTGGTAAACTCATATAATGCCATGTTTTCAATTAGACACATCTGCACTAATGAGGGCTGGTTAAAGAATGCGAATCCTAATGTGATACAAGGCTGGCGCGGCATCAGCTTCAGTTTTTATAAAGGCAGGAGGGCGTCCTCCGGTCCCCTCGAAATAATAACACGACTACAAGAAACAAGACAAGAATGTAGAACAAGTTATACTGAAGAATTGTTTATTTAATTTATGCTGTGGAATTACATTGTATAAAAACTGTATATTATGATCCCAAAAATAAAGCTTTCCTACATATAGTGACTTTTGAAATAAATACATTTATTTTTTTATGATCTGTTTAAAAAAAAAAAAATAATGATTTGCTGCAACTGTGTTAAAAGAGTCTGTTAATCTTCAAGTGCCCGATGAGAGAATCCCTACCCATAGCAGCTTTGAATCAAGTCACTTATTCCTACAGCGGGCGCTGCTCTCCATGACGACGGCAGCGTGAGTCGGCAGTAGGAAGGGCAGCGACGGTCAGTCCTGGTTTTGTCTTTTCATCTCTGGATGACCAGCCTTTAGGTGGTCACTGAACCCCCACTTCCCTAAGAGGGAGGCTTGCATTCAACTGACGACGACGAAGCTCATGATGGCCTCTGGGTGGAACTCAGCTGGTAGAAACAGGACAGGTTCAGCACCATCAGAACCAGCACCAATCCCACGAGAACCTTCTGCACCCACAGACACGTATTCAGCTTCTGCTCCAGCCGGGAGTTGCAGGCCATCACCCGCATGAGCTGAGAAAACAAAAACTGGGTCAGTGAAACATTCTAGAAGCTAGTCACGCTATCACAGACACAGAGCGAAGTAGAAACACTCGGATCATATTTGGGAGAAATACCAGTAGGACTTCTGCTGCAGCTGTATTTGGAAAGCGCTTTTCAATAAATGAAACGAGCTGCTTAACAGCCTGATATAAAAGTCAATTCAGACACCAGAGAAAGGAACACTTTCATTCATTATCTATCCTGTTTAGCTTGTACTCAAGGTTGCAGAAGCCTGCGCGAGCTTTCATCGGTCACTCCGGACCAGACGGCAATATAGCAGGCTAGCATTTAGACACAACCGACCATTTACTCCCCCTTTCACACATCTGGGCAATCTAGGGTCTCCAATGTTTTTGGGAGGAAAACCGGGGAAGGCGGAGGAAACCCATGCAGAGAATGGGAGAACTTGCAAACTCCACCTGTTGGAATTGAACCAGCGACCATCTTGCTGTCAGGCAGAAATGCTGACGCCAGCGCCACTGTGCCCCCTCTCCCCCAAAACAAACCTCTCATCATAAAAGCTTTCATGTTAAAACTGTGTGTAGAAGTGTGATAGAAGACAGAAATGGCTCCGCATCGCTCATCCTGTTCGCCGAGCCTAGGGCTCCTGTTGTTCTCAGATTTCAGTCTAGACCCGAGCAGAGCCAGCAGATCCATGTGAATTTACGGGGAGTTTCAGCAGTCAAGGTGTGAAGACATGAAGGCATGGATGAATTTCTCTTTTTCTTTTCCAGACTGACGGAAACCTGGTTACTTTAAGAAAGGAAATGAAAACCAATGGGGCACAGAATTCAAACTGGTAACTTGGCTGGTAAATTTATGCGCAATATCTTCCCTTTTACCCCTTTTTTTTTCCTTAACATGCATCTTCAATTTATGAGAATTACCATGTAAAGTACTGAGACATCAGCTCAACAGTTTTGTGGTTACTGGTCTGGAGGAACATGGTTTAATGGCTGCACTTTGCTGTCACAATGTGTAGCTGCTACACAGTCTTGTGGTTGGCTGATCTGAGAATAACTTAAAGTAGGTTACTAAATTAACTAGGATTTCATGGTCTTGACATGTTTCTTCTGCAGTGAAATAGTGGTACTGGATTTTGCACGATCCAATAAAAAAAGAGTGGAGTATTTCATACATGCAGTACAGTTGCAGAGAGTGGTTGTACTGGTCTGTCCACCCGAGATAGGTAATTATGACTGTTTGCAAAAGAAAAAAAAAATTGGCATCACATTCGTGGACCATCTCACCTAAAGGGAGCAAATACATGGAGACAAGAATGGGACCCAAAATTAGAGCATTAGGGTTGCCAGGGAAAGCTTTTTCTGGGAGGAAAATCTCAGAGCCACGACTAGACATTGAGAAACGTACACACAAGTGATAAGAAAACACACACTTCTGCATATGTACATTAGCTATTTGAAACGTGTGTATGTGAGTATCTGGCAGTCTTTAAGTTGGTTCTATAAAATGAAAAAAAAAAAAACAATCATTGTCTGTGCAATATGTATACAGCTGCAACAAGGGGAAATTAGCTTTGCATGGAGACCAGGAGCGAGGGGATACAAACTGGTATTTGCAAGTAGACTCTTAAGTGAAGAACTTTAGTCGGAACAAACACTGTGGTTGTTTCCTTGGCAACAACGCTAAGGAGCTATTCTCCGTGTAAGGCAGGGGTGGGCAAACAGTTTTTAAGGGGGCCATGTGAGAAACCTGAACGGTGTTAGAGGGCCGAACAACAATTACACACTTTTATAACATGAATGGAATTACTGTTTTTTTCATTCATATTCCGACTGACCTCAAGCTCCAGACGGAGATGCCCAAAGTGCCACATGTGGCCCCCGGGCGTAGAATGCCAAGGTCTGGTGCACGCAATATTTATGGGGGGGGAAAAAGCTACAAAAGGGTGGCATCATCTTAACCTATAAAGTTTCAGCATTTAAGTAAATATCTTCTTTTATAAATACCATTCCTGGTCTAGCCATTATTCAAAGCACTTTTACAATATTGCAACAACAATCCTTTTCCAGGCACGCACGCGGAAACTCGCACTGGTGATAGGAATACTACTCTATTTTAGTATACAACACAATCCAACAATTGACACTGGTTAATTTGGGGGACTTCCAGTTCATTACGAAGAAAGAGCCTAAAAATGCTCGGCATAAACAAAGAAACACAACCGGTTGAAAAATAAAGTGCAATAAGCCAGCTAGCCGATAAGGATTTGCACTGAGACACGAACCAGCCATGAACACCGACGTTCAAACTACATGCTGTACTTACTGATTTGAAAATCAAGTTATCATCTGGTGCCAGGGTGCATATCTTTGGAGCATGCAATGAAACAAAATAAATAAATCAAAGTTCATGGGTGCCTGATGCATTCAGTGTTTTAATGCAGGAAATAATGAAGGACATAAAATAAAGATACGTGACTTAAAGAGATTCATTCTGCTAACAGTGGATGCCCCCTCCCTTCCCACCAGAGCTTACCGCTGTGTTTAATTCCTGCTGCCCACTGGTTGCTGCCTCAATGGGACCGTCCCTGAGAGGGGTTGCTGCTAATTTCATGCTCTCCAGAACACGACAGCGCAGTCTGAGGGAAAGAGAGTCTAATGAGCCACGACTGTTAGGTTAATTCACAGCGTCTAAGTCTGCTGTCCAAACTGTAACCTAATGTGTGTGGTAACAGACGAACAGCAGCATAAACGGTGCAGTATCTGTTTTTGTTCAAGGATAGAGTTGAATGCACACCTGTGCTCCATGACTTTGGTTTTTGGAACTTCCTTCCAGAACTGTGCAAGTTCTTGCGATGCAACATTTTCCATCTCGGCAGCCATGATCAAAAATCGGTCCTGGGGTGAGGCCTGGGAACCTACACAGACCAATCAAGGGAAAGTTAAATGTCAACAATGAGGGAAACACGACAACGATGCTGCTCTAAAAATCCAGACTGAAACCCTCACTTTTTTCCCCTCAAATGCGGCATTTAATACTTTGAAAGGAATGGTGTGACAAGGGGAATTATTCCAGAGATACAGAAAAGGATTTTTTTTAATTTTAGTTTTTTTTAGATAAAATAAAGGTAGCCTAATTACTTTGCGAGAGACAGAAATAGTAGGTCAATGTTAGATATGGTCGTATTCCAAGCATTATACAGGCAAGATAAAGAGCAATGCTAATAGGTTTTTGGCTGGATGTGAATATTTCACCACTCTTGAAATATTCAATAATGGTAAAGAGAATCTGCTGCCAAAATGCTTACGGACGTAACAATATATTTATCCTGAGCATTTAGAAACAATGTGAAGTGACAGCTTAGCAAAATCACAGCACCTCCGTGCAGAGACACCACTATATCCACCGAGGTCCCGGGCTCACAGCAGCTGCTGCTGGGTTTCACTCGGTACTTCTCAGGCGCAGTGGTTCGTACCTGCAACACACCTTTATTAGAACGTACAAAGGGGGAGGGCCCACGCATTTCCAGGTGATGCTAATTGTGGGCATGTTAAAGAATATTTCATGAAATTTAACAAAAAAGACAATATATAGAAAGGCTTATTGAATTTGAGTTTGACACAGCGACACAGTGGTTATGGTGAAATTCACTGTTTTTCCAATTTAATTAAATGCCTTTGAATAAACCCTTTGTCTGCAACCTCTGACAGAAACGGCTTTACAATACTGACATTAACAAATGTTGCTAGTTCTAATCTGAAAACCAGAAATATTTACTCTGCAGAAACTTCAATTTAATGAGCTCAGTGACTAAACCTTTAGTTTTGTTTGTATTAGTCATTATATCAGACTGATTTTTTTCAAAAACAAAAAAAGGATAACAAAGGCAAACAAACACAGACACACGCAGACAGATACACTCACACACCTTGAAGGCCAGTGGATTCCTGGTTACATTGCTCAGGATAATGAGGCTTTTCTTCTCTGTCTCTCCAGAACCAAAGCTGAGCTCCTCAGCTGGGCTGGAGGGGAAGAAACAAATATGCTATATAAAAGTTCAAAAACTAAAATTCTATAGCCGAAAGCTAAACATCGTGTACATGGTGCTACATTATGCATATCTGGTGTGGTAAGTGTGACTAGTGCATCCTGTTATTTTCCATGCATGTGTTCTGAGTAAACTTGAATTGAGTGTTAACGCAACACACAATGTTATCTGTTAGGCTTAAATTAGTAGCACTAATTTAAAGATTAAAAATAAAATCAAAAGCCTACTTTAAACAATGAATTTCTGTTGCGCTCAGACAGAATCATACATTTTTGACAAAAGGCCAACCAAAAAAAATCGGAATGGCCTTATCACTTCCCATCACTGTTAATCACATTTTAAGAACCCAGCACGAAAGGAAAACAATTGGACCATGAATGTCGGCTAATCAAAAGTCGGCATCAGCAGAGTTAACAGCTGGCATTATTTAAAATTCAGTATTCTATGATTCTTGACTGAAAACCCCTTTAACAACCTCAGACAATGTTTATTCTTCCCTCCTAGGACTCTCTCCTACAATAGGCCCTTTGTTGGCTTGGAAAGCCATCTTTGGGTACCTTCACCAGACAAATGAGCGTTTAGAATGAATAAATATAAGCCTTAGAGAGCGAAGCAATCATGTCACACATCAAGGCTGTGGGTTCGATTCGGCTAATATCAGGGGACCCAAATTTGCCTCACTCCCTCTTGCTTGTTGATGCTGTGCACCCCGTACTCCATTTCTAACAGCCGAACTTAAAAATAGAGCCATAAAATACACTGAGTTGATGGATTCAGCTTCAGTGAACAGTGAACACTTACCGCACCAGACTTTTGCTTTGCCAGGAAGAAACTAGTGAATGGATTATAATATTGTCCTTTTAAGATTTAAGTTTCCCACTGATAGAGACGGGTGCCATAGAACACCAGACCAAAGACACACATGGATTTTTCACTCATATTTCGGTGTTTTTGTTTTCAGTAAAACAGCTGTGCATCCCCGGTGCTCACTGGAGCTCAGGGTAAGTCTCCAAGCAGGGGAAACCGTTGGCAAACACACCATCATAGACCCTTTTTCTGAAGCCCCGGATGCAAATTTGACTAACAGCTTGGAGACACAATTGCATTTAAGGCTCATTTAAATCTGTTTATCACTCTGATTCACAGCCTTGAGCTGTCAAAATCCAAACATCAAAGACTTTCTGCTCGAAAACACATCCAGGCAGACATTGTTTAGAAAACCAGGCATGATATGCAGTATGAACAAGCACTAAAGAATATTCCCCCCCTAAAGCCAATAATAATCACTGTTAGCGGCACCTCTTTAAACTACACCTCCTTTAGGTCAATACCATTTACAATTCAGTGAATTCTTTATTCGAAACATATGAGGTATTTGACAGCGTGAGGCTGAAGTGAGGAGTGTTACTTTCATAAACATTCCAACAAAACTCGGAGTACTGACTATCTGCTTACGCTTTCTCCTCACCACTTGGATTTCTCCGTGCTGTCACCAGCCACGCCTGAAGGACAGGTTTTTAACTGATTTGAGACCGTCATGTAGGAGTCACCCCTCTATGCCCCGCATATGTGCGGAAAAAAACTCTGAAGCCCAAGTATCCAATGGAAGCAACGATGAGCAAAATCCATTTTTGAGTGACAGAGGACTTTCAGAGTGTGATTGATCTTGGAGCAGTGTCTCGCCCTGATTACTGTCGCATCGTTACATATTAACAGCAACCAACCAACTCATTTCTATTCAATGAAGAAATGATCGGTAGAATCCTTAATTCCTGCCCACATACGGCCACATCAATTAGACTATTAAGCTACACTTCTGTCTATATTTTGCCTTTGAGCCAGTATGTGCAGAGAACATTTCTGCTACTGTGTACAGGAGGGTTTTTATAGATATGGAAACTATGTATACGCATATTTATTCAAAGCAACTGCATAGGCGAGACGACTCCATGATGTTTTGGGAGCAAGCAATTTTGCTGCTGCCCCTCCTCCTTCTAGCAAGTAGGTCTTGTTGTGGAAATGAAATTGAACATCTCAGGTCAAGTTAGTTTCAGAAGCAAAATCTACTGTTTAACTGCAGCAACCCAGATCAGTTCACCAGTAAGCGACAGTGAGAGGTGGTTGTGTTGTATGACAAACTTCTTTTTACTGAAATGATTTTAAGCAGTTCATGAGTTCATGTTGAAAAACACATAAAAAAGAGGGATAGAAATGTGGATAGAAAAATGATTGTGTGTCATTTCAAATTGTTTTTTTTGTTGTTGTTGTTGAAGGTTGTTCATCAGCTAAAGTACACCAACCCCCAGCTGAGGGTGACACAGCCAGTCCCTTTTCCTACCCTGATGAATACATCATTATATAGCGGAGGAAATGTGAGGCAACATTGTCTATCAGCGGGTGTGTCCATGATCTTGTTGTTGATATATGAATGTGATGAAGCACAAACATGTAGAATGAAATATGAGCAAATAACAATTTATCAGATTACTTGTATTCAAGTGGACACAACACACTGTGCTACTTAATGGTGTAATGTTTTAGGTATAATAACAGCTACCCTTTTCCTCTATTTTTAAACCGTACCACTGGTATCAAAGCACATGGAAATTAAACTACTCAGCTGCAAAATCAAATTTTTCTTCTACTTCATGCTTGATTGTCAACTTACAAATCAATTTATGCTAATGGAGACATAGCACTTGCTAAGTGAATTGATCCCTTGCAATAGGAAACAGCTCTAAATAGCTCTAAGGCACTTAAATAATTTGCCTGTTTTGCAAAAAACACCCGACAGCTAAATCTTATTTTTTCTCTTCAAACATCTGTATGTCCTGCTCACTAAAGCAGAAGCCATGACCTTTTTCTAGATTAGTAGACTGCATATTACAATATCCGACCAGCGCATAAATTCACACATTGGCCATTGGTAAAATCGCTGATAAATATATTCATAACTTACTAATTGGCCTTATAAACCAGTAGCGCTTAGAATGTCTGTGTGAGTCAGAGCAGCTCTTCTTTCTTTCCCAGCTGTACAAAATCAACATCCATTCTTAGTGAAAGCAAAAGAAATGGTTGCAGTGTTTTATCCAACAAGGTGTGTGTCAGGTAAGCATGTCCGATTATTTGAACAAGGGTTGTATGTATCAGTTATGTATCAGACACATCCTCCAGGCTTGTTAGTTTATTAAAATATAGTTTAGCTGGGGAAATAAGAATTAATGATAGAAAGTAAGAGACCTCCTCCCCCCTGGAAAAAAATGAATAAATAGAGGAGATCACGGGATGTGAATTGATTCAATACATGTGAAAAGGCAAATATTTTTACAGTGACTCTGACAGAGAAGGGGTTCTTGTCTGAATGCATGACATTCGTCCTTTTTCAGATTCAGCAATCCCTTCTTCTTTCATCACCACAATTGAACCTAAGTAAGCGTGTGCACGTTAAGCTGATGACATGTGGCAGGAGTACCTAACGTCGAGCAGAGGGCCTTTGAACGTGGTGAGGGGCTTCCTGGCTCCTTTGGCTCTGGCACAGGCGTCTCCTTTATCACTGTCGTCTGTCCTCAAACTCTCTTCAAGGAAGTTCACCTGAAACAACAAAGAGCACGTAATTAGAAACGTGATAATGTCGTCACGTGACCCTAATCTGGCTCCCTCCTCGGGAAATGCGGTGTTTGACCCCTGCCCCTTCAGAAAAGCAGCCTATCAGTTAATGAGGGCCTCAGTAATCATCAATGATTAATAACTGGTTCCGGTAAAAGTTGGGTGAAAGGTTAGGCTTTCAAAAAAGAATATTTCATGATTCTTTCATTTCACAACTGAGGAAACCCATGAAGCCTCCTGACTTTGGTCCTTGATGGTCTTGAGGGGAAGCACAGAGCAACAATCAGCATGTTTGAAAAGGCAGAACTAAACAAACCCACAGACTCATGACTCTTGTGGAAACAAATTAAGAAATAAATAAATAAAGGAACCTTGAACATAAGCAGTTCAACAAGTCCAAAGTGGATTCTCTCACTTCAGCAAAATCCTCAGAAACTTTCACCTAAATAGTCTTGAGTTCCACCACAAGACAACAGATGACAGGAGGGACATTGTGAATTAGTGCTGGACATTTGAAAAACGCTGTGATTTGGTGAAATGGATGCTTCAAATCGCTGTGAGCCTGAATGTTCATAAAAAGCATTGTATGAAACGATGAAAAAGTGAGCTCTTGGGGAGGAGTGAATGGAGGGAGGGCTGGAGGAAGGTGAGCAGACTCTGCATGTGATGAGAACAGCCATATGTCAGTCCATATGAAGAAACAAGACAAAAAAAACAAACAAAAAACACGTCTTTTTGCCTTGACTGTATGCGCTGTTCAAAATGAAGACATCAAGAGATAATCGTCTGCCATTAAAAAGCTCAATTTATTCATTATTTCAAAGTGCACACCTCAAACAAAAAATGTTAAGAAGGTAGAAAAGTTGAACATGCTAAATTATTAAATAAAAAATGTAATCCAAGGTTGTTGAGTGTTTCAATCTAGTGTTACGGTTAAAAGTACTGTTACGGCGAAGTGGTCATTCAAAATTTGGCTAAATATCGAAAAAAAAAAAAGTTTATTTTGAGAAAATCAAGTGATTTAAGAAATTCATGTAAAACATAAAATTACATTGAAACAAAATAGGCCACGAAAAGATGACAAATATAAAAAGATTCCGTTCTACATAGTGCGATTCAAAGACAGAAATCATTTCAGACTTTTTACACAAACAACAAATTAGACATTAGATTATTTGAAGTGATTTTTTTTTTACTGTAATATAACAGTAATTACTTGATACTTCTGGAGTAAATAAGGAGTGTTATTATGAAATGGTTAATGGGTTCAAGTGATTTTGAAATGGTCCGTTAAAATGATGAAATGCATGTCCCTTGGCAGTAGACATGTGAGTTTTGGAAAAAAAAAAAACTAGACGTAAGGTCATGTAGCCTTCATTGCTTCGCCACAAAATCAGAAATGTTGGATGTCTTTTTTTTTTTTGTAAACAACATTATACAATTTGGCGGCTAAAATTGAAATGTGCTCCAGGATGGGTCAAATGGGTGCTGATGCCATCAGTTGGCTGGCAGGCAGGTGGACTCACAACAATTAGATTCACATGAGTACACCTGCTTCTCCAGCTTGCAGAAATTCTTCTGGATTCAGAGCTTCTTGTGTGGGTGTGATCCTACATTGCCTTACCACCTCCAGCCCTTGTTTCAAAACAGAGAGAAAGGCAATTAGCTTCCTGAAGCCATCAAGTTATCAGCAAAGCCGGAACCAAGAAGATTTCACATCAGGAATGTTGGGGGCGGGGGAGCAGAGCCCAGCACAAGCACTGTTGACAGGCTTGAAGAACAGGCGGGCTTGAACTTTAACTTAAAACATGTTTGTTCAGAGCACAATGCTAATTATTGTTTTATATAATTCTCTAACTTTTTCTCCTATAAACCAGGATCAGCAGTATTGAGAATGAACGAGTGGAAAACTGCTCTTCAGTTTTATTGAACGAGGAGTCTGTAAATGAATTATGAAATGAACACTTAGACTGACAGTTTTAAAGCTCAGTACACTAAAAAAATGTATGTAAGCTGTACATGATGTTGCTGCAATAGTAGAAGTTAAATGTGTAGTGACTAGCGCTCATCTTAAATCTGCGGTTAAAAAACGGCTCTCTAATTTTGTGTACAGGGTCAGCACAGGGTCTGTTGTTTTTTCCATTTGACTTGATATGTCATGTCCCGCACAAGTGACCCAAATGTTACTATATCTTGCATGTTATGCAGGGCACCTATAACCGCCTCTGAACCACACATGTGCCGGATTCTATGTTTATGTTTGACAGTAAACATGTTTAAATGCACGCTTCTGGGAATATTTTTTGTGGCTAACAGTTGAATGATATAAATGTTTTGTAAATCTAAATGTGTTGTGCACGACCAATGTGGTGTTCATTAACAACAGGGGCACCGTATATTTCCTGGAGATTAGCACGTTATGGGAATAGATCTGAGTGATGGAGGGGTCTCTTCCAGATGCTTAACGTCAACTGAAGCGCTGTTCCTTTCCGAAAAAATCAAAGTGTCTGTCAAAAGCTGAAACACTTGGAAAAACAAAAGCAGGAAATAAAAAAGCTTTGTTTGAAAGGAACATGTGGCTTTGTGTCACAAATGTACACCTGTCTGTGCAACCTCTGTCTGCATACTGTCGGCTGGAAAAACCGGATTAACAGTTTCTGAGTTGAGGTGGGTAGTTTTGCTGTGAGTGAGGACAATCTGAGAGGAGCTCTAGCCAGAGAGCAACTTGGTGGGAACAGCGATATGGCTACTGCAGGGAATGTGTTTAACTAAGAGACTTGACTGCTTGTGCAGACTGGAAGAGATTCAGAGCTGATGAGAGAATCCGTGTGCAGGCTGGGATGTGGGGGGCTTTGTTGGCAGGATTTAATTGCAGGCAAAGACATTAGAAGTCACCTTCACAGAGACAATGAGCAAGAGCTTAAAGTTTGCTAAATCAGGGCATTGCTTGCAATAGAATTCATTGCCGTCTACACGGAAAAGTCTGCAACACTCAGGAGTTAGAGACTGAATGATACTTAAAACGTGGCAGCATTGTCACAATTTATTGCTTTGCTTTTGCAGGGTCTACTGGCAATAATTGTATTCACTGTGAATGTATTTTGAATGTAAATGACATGAAATCAACTGAAATTATCTTTCAGGATAATACCATATTGAGAAACATCTAGATAGTTTAAGGTCAGTGCATCAAAAGTGGGAATGATTCTAGCCACTGTCGCCCCTTTTTTTCGGAGGCTGTGGTGGTGGTGGTGGTGGTGTGTTGCATTGGTGT
>CAAKHD010004486.1:134932-149104 GCA_901007705.1 Fistularia tabacaria
CTGATAAGAAAAGAGAGGAGGGGGGGGGGGGGGGGGGGGGGGGGGGGGGGGGGGGGGGGGGGTCACACACACCATCAAATCACTTAAAATTCCTGATTAAGAACTAACAGTAGGTGAGAGTTCAGCTGCAGAGGTGACAGGACCCCCGATGCCCCTGGACCCCTTCCTAGGATAAACTAAGTTTCCTTAAAACAACTGACAGATTCAGTGAATTTGCTAGATTAAAGACTACAAGACAATCAGCAATTTGATTAAATTCTTCAGATAACAGGAACATAGAGGATTGTTATCTGACTAGTCTGTTCATAGAGATGTGGTGTTTGGCCCACAATGACACTGTATTTATCCTGAAGCTGCAGCAAGAGAACCACTGACCTGCAAACATGTAAATATGGAAACCTTTGACATTTTTTTCTGTCAGGACGGAGCTCAAGTAGACCCTGAATATTTATTTTAATTCTGGTTTGACAGTGTTTGGAAAGTGAACAACAGGATCATACAGTTACTTGAGGTTTGGTTAAACACAGACAAATCTAAATGGGTTTTGCTGTTCATAGCCCGGAACCTACACTCACAGTCACTTCCAACTACAGTTGGGATTGGTCTTAACATACACAGTCTTTGAAAATGAATATCACCGAGCTACCTTACCATTTACCCCGTATTCTTTCCTCCAGTGAAGACTTTCATCAATCATCTTCAAGGCATCATCAACAACATAGATTCTCCACATCAGGTAGCTCTCCACCAAAGAATCATCTTCCTGAAGTCTCTCCAAATCTCTGGGGTCATATCTATCTGTTGAGTCTGTGAGGATAAAACAGAGGCTGCACGTTGAAACTGGGGTTAAGCTAAGGGCTAAACTTTGCACCTGACTGACCAACATCCGGGCAACAGATTTTTCCAAGCGTTGGGGATAAAATGTTGAAAATGGGTGGATTGGTTGAAGGGGCCAATCTGGACACCATATTGAACTCAGGTGGAGGTGCAGAGCTAACATTAGCTGGTTGAGCTGATCTGGGCTCTGGCAGGTAGGTCATGGTCTTATTAACATCGCAGGACGGCATGTCAACAAAAGTAGATGCTCCAACTACCTTCTGCATGAAACGCTGGTAAAAAGTGTAGTCACAACTTCATGACATGTCAGAGATCGAGGTCGTGTCACCTTTGCAACAAGTGAGTTACCTTTGAGGAAATCATTCTTGAATCTTTGCCTCGTTTCTTCAATTTTTTTCTCTAGATCCTGTTACAACAGAATAACCCAGCCATTAAAGTCGCGCAAACGGAGGGGGACAGAAACACAGGACAGTCTGTCTGTCGTCCACGATACCTGTTCGATTTGCTGCGTGTCAAGTTCAGCCATGTTCCACTTTGTCTCGACTCGCTTTCCGCAGTTCCTTCTTCAGCTAGCCCGCTAGCTAGCTAATTTTCGGATGAATCAGTGCAGACTGAGAAACTGACATTCTGTCGTTGCCATTTTGGCTCCCTTCCTGGCCACACCTCGCCGCTTTGTTTTTTGTACGAAACTATGAAGAGGAGGGACTGTCGATGTGTATTCAAGATAGCAGTAAATGTGTGTATCTAATCAATTTCAAGACTCTTTCGGCAGGGCATGTGACCTATACGTTGGCTTAATCCTGTCAAGTCAGGAGTGTTTACAAATTAATCTCCCACAATGCACCGCGGCAGAGACGCGCGCCGCTTCGAGTGATACGCGTTATAGAAGTCAGACGTGGACGCATAACTCGAACTTTAAGCAACAATCGTGTTTTTATACTTATTGTGAACTCAACTCGACAGTTCAAACGTCCTCTTTACACACATCGCCGGGGCTCGAGTTGTCAAGAGGAGGGTTCAATCCGCCGGGTGAGCGAGAACCTCCACATGATGCAGAAATCGCCCATGGAAAACTCGGATAGAATTAATCGATTGTCATTCAATGGAAAGATATTGTTGTTTAACTGCAAAC
Source organism: Fistularia tabacaria (assembly GCA_901007705.1). Taxonomy (NCBI): domain Eukaryota; kingdom Metazoa; phylum Chordata; class Actinopteri; order Syngnathiformes; family Fistulariidae; genus Fistularia; species Fistularia tabacaria. Next base: position 136,902 of record CAAKHD010004486.1, read on the forward strand.
ATGCATCGACCACAACTGTCAAGGAGAGAAGAGAGTATGTGTTCTGCAGCTTTTCTTTCAAACCGGAGCTAAATGAGTTTCTGAGGGCAGATGATGGAACAGCTGTCATCGACAGGAAGAGGCCATTCCGTGCAGATATTTTGAAATGTCAGTGCACCTTGGACGCTCAGAAGAGGTCCGTCACCGCTTGCGTATTACTGTCTAAAAAGAGCGATCAAGACGAGAGTTTCCATTACTGTCTCCTCACACTGAGCACCTCAAGCCAACTGGAGCCGTGCATCGAGTTCAAACTCCCTTATCAACTGAGCGGAGAGGTGTCCATCCTCCCGGGCCCCACAGTACTGTGGAGACATGCTGGCACAGTGTTTTACACGTCTGTGCAGACTGGGGAGGTGAGACAGACTCCATTTCAGCTGTCACACAGTCTTTGTGGACAACTTCCCCTCTGCAAAGGAAAAGCATTTGTGCTCGGAGTGGAGGGCTCCAGCGGTCAGAACCTGGCATACTTCCTTGAGAACGGTCACATTTTTGATCCATCCGTGCTTCTGCCTCTGGCCTATGTCTTCATCACTGGTTGCATTTTGGTGCTCTCTGCTGACCAAGTGGATGGTGTGCTGACAACGACTGTGGTCGCAGCAACATCCAACCAGCAGCTTGTTTACTTTGAGAACGGTAACGTGAGAGAGACCTGTCAAGTCCCCTTTGAGCAGCCCAGAGAAATTCAGGTGGCCGACACAGGAAGAAATGGCCTCCTCTTCGTCATATCCTTTCTCCATGGGCATGTGTGTGCCATATGGAAAGACACATTTCAGGCACGTGCCGGGGGCGGGGGGGTTCTTTTACTGTTTGTCTTCTATTTCACCAATTTCAAAATATTACTTGAATGTCACTTTGCTGTTCTGGTCCTCAGATAGCCTCCTCCTGGTCAGGGGTCAGCTCTGTCCATGTGGACAACTTCCTGGGATGCGGGACAGACCAGATACTCTTGGTGTTAAGTCGCGATGGTGTAACTGAGCGACCCCTGGAAAATTTCATCATTACCGACCTCTGTGGCATTTCATATTCTGTAACCAAAATGTTTCATTATTCATTGGCATGTGAATGCTGTCTGTGGAAAACAATAATTATATGTATTTCAAATAAACATTTTAGAGGGGTAGGAGCAGTGGAGAACCGTCCATGTGTCTGACTTCATCAGACTCCCACCGCTTTACTGTTGAAGCCTTAGAGTCCAGACTACAGGTGTGCATTTAGATTGCATGACAGTGATTCATTATTTCCATTGCAAAGGTGTGTTTGAAAATCATTGTTACATTCTTCCCCCTCACATCATGATGTTCATCAAAAACTTTTGATTAATTGCTGGTTCTTTTGTCATAATAGGGAGACATGCCATTGTTGATAAATCATTCCAATTGTGTTGTGTCATATAGAGTGGACTGTCTGCGCTGCAGGAGCTTCAAAGTCGAGTGAGGGTGAAGGAAAGAGTTCTCGATCAGTCGCTGCGAGCTCTTGCACAGGTGGTTTCAGAAAAAGAGCCTGCTCCTCTTGGCCACATAGAGGTACCGTACACACTTTCAACACTGTCATCGGAAAACGCCTGTACAGAGAACCGAATCCCATTTTCGTTTTAATGAGCAGATCTTTCACATTGATCATGGCAAACGTTTGATTATTTCCTGATAACCTTTAACTGGCACTAACCTTAAACAGAAAGGTTGAAACTCCTTCTTACAATGTAAAGAATTTAATATATTATTTCGAGCTACTCACTCCTCCCCCTTTGTCACTGAGATTTGCCGGGGCACTTGTCACTCTTGTTGATAAGCTGTCATAGATGCAGTGGCATCTGACATGTAGCCATGACAGTCAGCGTTTGTGAAGCTGCCACAGGCTTCAAGGATGCGAGGTGAAATGCAGGGAACAAAAATAAAGCAACAAAAATAAAGCCACACATGATTTGTTATTTTCCTATCCTTTGTAGCATTAGATACAGTACTGTCATTTTTGTCATAAATACCCCTTGCTATTGCTTGTTGTCTTTCCTGAGCAGACACAATCCATCAAACTAGTCGCTGCTACAATAGCACACATACCAAATTGGGCATGTGGCCCAGACCATGCTCTGCTGCAAAGCAATACTTGGTGTTAAATTCGGCAAACAAAGTCATCGCAGCTGTCTTTTCTCTGTTAATTTACAGGTAAATTTCCTTTGAAACTGAAATGTCTGACAACATGCTATTGCTGTCAACGCTGTCACCAACTTGTCATTGCTGATTATAGACCTTGTACTCTCTCTCCAGGAAGGCCTTATTGGTCTGTGGGACAGTGATGATGAGTCAAAGGATGATTCCTGGGATGACAAGGACCGAGACATGCCAGCAGTGTCTTCAAAACCTCAAATTGACAGGCTGTGGCATCATTTTGCTGAGGACCGAATGATTGTGGGGGTTATACTTACCACTGATGGCTCTGTGTAAATGCAATTTATTTTAATTTAAGTACACTGCACATAATTGCATTGTGGAAAGCCCACAAGTTTGAAAATGAATATCACTCAATGAATGTGACACCGACTGCATTTTATAAGAATGTAAACATCCTGATTAATGAGGTTTGTCTTGGTTTACATTCTGGTGGAGATATACTTGCATGAACGCACAAGTCTGCTAATTCATATTCCCCTATTCATGATAAATGCCAGGATCTCATTTCTGATGACTACCTGCAATGTGCTCCAACACACACAAGCAGTTCTGAAATATGTGATTTGGTGTCGTCCAGAATTAAGTCACATTTGAAAGTTGGTGGATTGCTATTGCCGTTTGGGCAAGTGTTTGATTTTCCACTGTGGCCTAGCGTGATTAATGATGTGTGCACAAGCAGCATAAGCACAACAGACATGAACAGGTCAGTATTTAAGCACTTTATTTAGTCTCAACTGCCGCTTTGTTTTTCACTCAAAGAAGGAATTGCCTTTTAATAACAATTCAGAAAGTTAAATGCACTTGCTGCTGCTGCTGTTTGTTTTCCCATTATGTCATCCTGCGGATGCTACATCTATGAACGATTTCAGTATAAATCAGAAATCAGCATGTTAACATGCTGCAATAATTACAGTTTTTTCTCGGAGCAGCCGAAGCTGGTGCATAAGCCACATTTCTCAAAACCAAAACAAACCTTTTTTATATCTTATTCTGAAATTGGAAAATCAGTTGGGTTGGAGCTGGTTTTATTTCATGTCTCATGTAAGTAACTGTCTCAATATATTTTCATTAACCATCAGCCCGTTCCTTAAGTCAAAATTATTTTTGAGTTCATGTTTCTCAGTGACCCATATGATAAGATGACTAAAGAAACAGGACAGTAATGATGGTACGCTGAGCAATTTCGGACATGAAGTGATTCCCCATAAACATGTGTTAAGTTCAACAACACTACTGGACCTGCAATACTTCAGTTGGTGTGTGTGTCTTTATAGATGGTTCAAATGTTTGACACGTTGTCACAGACATGTAGGAAGTACTCACATCATATCTGCTCATCTGCGGGGCTCATTTTGGCTGCTTTGTCTCAGTGTTTCGACAGAGGAGAACATATTAGTATCTCAGCGCAATGCCCGTCTTGTAGAAATGCTTGATTGTCAGCAAGACCTGTAAAATGGTCTTCACAAAAGAGTGGAAACGCTGAGTTCTGTTGAAGTGGCTCATTCTCAGGATGTCAGGACCAAGAAACAATTTCCAGCTTAGATAGTGGGGTAAAACAAATGTAACCGTTAATACCTGCGTTTGAGTCAAGTATGATATCCGCTCTTAGATTGACTTCAACTTTATATGAATTTCACCCAGGCAGATGAGGGGTGTCGAGGTGGTCTCCATGGCAACAGGTGTTTAGTAATAGTCCAATCTCCTTCTGTGGTCAGCTGAAGATATCTGATTCCTTTATCCACCTGTATGTTTAGATATTTTTTAATTTAATTTCAGTACAGGAGGAAAAATGCTTGTGCCATCGTAGCTAAGTGGTGTTTTGATTTGTGCACTTTTCTTGCTGATGCAATTTCAGCTCCTGAAGATAGTGCTCCTGATAATCAGGTTACAAACAGTCACACACACTCATCCACACACTGTCTATAATACTGGGGTGTTTGAGATCCAGCCGGATTAGTTACTGTGTCTGTGATACCTGATTGTTACTGAAGTGTTATTCTTGTTCCAGACCAGCGGCCAGTGTGAGCTTATCCATCCTGACAGAGAGGGGCCAGAGCTCAACGCCCGCAGTCATCCAAACCCAGAGCCAAGTGTTCTGGCTCCCCGTGCTCAGCCCCTCATCATCATCCTCCTCCTCAGCCTTCACGTTCTCAGAGCCGGCAGCCAAAAGAAGCAAGCAACACAATCCTGGTGGATCAAATGATCTCAATATACCCAGACTTGCTGTGACTGCTGTGACCAGGCTGACACCTCTGTTGAACTCTGCCTGTGTCAAGTGCCGTGTCATTGTCCATTATGTCCAGAGAAAAGATGCCCTTGTGAGCAACCCAACACCAGTTGTCCTGGGTTGTGGAGAAGTTGGTTTAGACATCCACCAAGATTTCAAAACCCAACTTTTGAAAAACCCTGAACTCGTAGCAGGTAAGCCCAAAATGGAAACTCCTACAACTTGAGGTTGTGGTTCTGAATCCAGGATAGTAATTATCTCTTTCTTGTGTGCAGATGAGGTTCAAGAGGATCTATTCAGCCTGCTGGCACTTCTGGATCACCAGGTCTTCCTCATAGAGTCTCCAGAACACAGTTTAGGTGATATAGATGGCTGGATTCAGAAAAGAGGGGATTGCAAAAGAATAGAAGTGAGCCCAGAGTATCTACTATGTGATTCTTCGGGTCCCTCAGCTCTTATGGTATTCCGCTGGCAAAAGACTAACCCATTCCAAGGGGAACTCTCTGTCCATTGCAGGTGAGATTCCAGAATGGATTATTGGGGACAATTAATCATGTTCTGAGTGGAAATGTGGTTTCATACAGAGGAGAGGAAAGTTGAAAAATAAGGTCAGTTGTCAAAAGCGCCAAAATGGTCATTTGCAGCTACAGCATTAGTCTTCAATATCGTTCTCAACGGGCACCTTGTTCAGTGTTATTTGAAAGAGCCAGAGATTATTCTTGACCGTGAAAGTGGACGCAGTCAATTTTACACAGTAGATTCAAAGGTAACAAGAGTTTGAAGTTAAGTTTAATGCATCAGTGTGATATTTCTCTAAGTATCGAAGAGAGGATCATCTGACAAGCTGAATACTTTCTGCAAAACTCTCAAGTTAGTTCATGGGTGTGACACAACTGACCAATGACAGACTTGCAGAGAACCTCATCAACTGCTATTCATTTCATTTAGAGCAACACGACGTAAGTGGAATTGTGTTTGTCTCGTTACTTGTCAGCCATTTACAGATGCTCCAGTTTCTGGACTCCCTGCTGGATTACCTGCCAGGTACCTGCTCCATCCAGCCCGTGAACAGGAGAGGATATGGAGACACACGGACATTTTCTTTGGATTTGGAAAAAGAGGTGATTTCACTCAGAGACTTTATGCCATCGCTGCTCTGTTGTGCAGAGGAAGATGAGGAGATCACAAGGACCGAACCCGTGGAGATCCCAGAGCCGGGCTCTTTGGACGGACTCCAGAGATGTAGACAAGTATGGCAGCAAGATGTAGAGAGGAGCAGGACGAGATTAAGCCCCCTGTTGGATGTAGGTCGGTACCGCAAGCTTACTCAAAGCCTGTCTGAAGTCCAGCTCCAGGGGGATTTATCAGCTGTTGTAGAGACTCAGAGATCCTTGCTCGGTTAAAAAGCTGCAGAACTACTTATTGTTAAAAAAAACAAAATAAAAAAAAAAAACATTGCCTGAAATTTTGCTATCTGGTTGTGCGGTGCATGGTGGAGCGGAATCTTTGTTCAGTTGCTAGAAATGCAGTTGACTTCCTATGGCGGTCGAATTTCTGCAGTTGTGACAGCATGCATTCGTTGACCGAGCTGAACTGTGTGTGTCGTGTGTGTTTTTATCTGGATTTCCTTCCGATGGATTTCCTTGTGACTTTTCATCTGATACTGATGTGATGCTTCTCTCTGCTGGGATCATTCCTCTTTTCCTCTTTTTCCTTACGTCTGTTTAGAATCCAAGTCCTGAGTATAATCTAGAATGTTCATTTAGGCCATTTGTTATGGAGTAGGAGGCATATTAATTCCAGTGTGAATATAAACAGAATAAAAAGCCTTTCATATCTGCTCATAGGATTGTAGTATTTTGGGTCGCTTCTCTCTTACGGGTCTGTCAGTCACCTGTGAACCGCTGTCTGTGTCATACATCAGTGCTGTAAAAAAAAACACGATCTTTGCAGAGAATGTCAAACCTTAGTTGAAACAAAAAAGAACCAGTCTTTCCTGGATTTGTTAGCAAGAGTGGTGGGACTTTGACCAGCCATGTTTGCAAAATTGGTTCCAATATTTTTTTCATTTTATTTAGTTATTTTTTTGACCAGTGGGGCTTGAAAAGTATGGCTGTGCAGTTTTTTGGTAAGTGCTCTGGGAGAATCACAGCAGGAGGGGAGAGGAGCTTCCCTTCTCTCACACCTCCAATGCACCGGCCTTCTTGCAACAGGCATGACTGGATTCCCTTCCGCCTCGAAACACAGCTGACTCACAGCTACTTCATATGTTCCCATATTCATGTTTACCAGCCTGTTGTGATGGTTAGGCAGCTGTGATTAATCAAAAGTGATACATCTCTCGTTTTTCCATACTTGAATGAAAATAAAGCGCGCGTTTAAAATTGAAGTGATGCATTCAAAGGTCAGACTGGTGATAGAGATCAAATCTCCTCTTTCAAAAGGCTTGTTGAAGGTAACTCTTCTGTACAGAACTATTGTTCACTTTGCTGAATGACATAGTTTTTGTCCTTTTTGCCCAGTCCTGCGTTTTGTATTTGAAATGTTTAAAATACGTGTGACACTGCCAAAAAAAACTACAACTAGGAGAACCTGATTGAGAAGCGGTTCTTCCTCTTCCTTGAATGGAAAAATAAACATATGATTGCTAAAAACAAAAGCTGATTCCGTCGCCACCCTTGCCTTTCTCTCACCCTTGCCCCTCCAATAATCCCCTACACGGAGAAGGAAAAAAAAAAAAAACTTTCTCACCTTTTTTGGCAGAGAAACAAACACCTCTGTCACTTTTAATGAAACACATGAGTGGTTAATCCTGTACAATAAATGGCACCTGTTAATGGCCAGAGGGAAACATCAGCGTGTGAAAAGGAAAACGTAGTTGTATCCACGTTCCCTTAAACCAGAACATTTCAACCCCGAGTAAAATATAAGGTTTGTTTTTCTGTGCAATCCTTTCTAAATTATGTTTTATTTCTGACAGCAAGAAGGTCCCTGGTGTGATTTCGATAGAGGTGCTTTCTATGTGGACCTCCCAGTCCTCACCGTGTGGTGTGAGGTTTCCTCTGGGTTCTCTGGTTTCTTCTCACACTTCAAAAACATGCAGTAAGTTCACTGAAGACTCTAAATTGACCAGATATGCAAATGAATGACTGTATGTCTTTATATCTGGCCGTGTGACTGACTGGTAACCGGTTTCGGGTGAACCCCACCTCTCGCCCATTGACAGCTTGGGAAGGCTATCGCTGCCCCGCGAATCGACCGCAGATGAGCAGAATACATAATGACCGAAAGAATAAATTAAGAAAAACAGAACTTATATATGAAATCACAATTCAGAGATTCAGATAAAACTGTGTTTGCAAGCCATCATTGTATCTGTGTTTTAGTGCTGAACTGTATTTGCTGCGTGTTGGGGCTTCATTTCAACCGCACAATTGTAAATGACAGTATATTTATCAGATGTGTGTTTTCCTCTACTTGGCCCACTTTATCATCAGCTGCCGGGTTGATTTTTGTTTATATTTCGCCCAAGCTTCTAATAATACAGTATTAACCAAGTCATCCATAGAATCTGAGGTCACGGAGAATGTGAATATTGATGCTACCTGGTCAGGGCAGTGACCCGGTCCCTGTGACGACTTATTGACCAGAGTCACAGGGTTTCATTTCACCAGACGATGAAACTCAGTGGGTCAAGCAAACAAAGTGGGAGGTCATTGATTATATCTGCAGTGTTGTCAACAAAGCAAACACAGTCGACATACAACACAGGATTCACATGGTGGATCATGGAAAGAATTCAAGATACATGAGTAAACTGTTTAGCCAAATGTAATTTTATGTTTTACTGTTTAAAAAGAGAAACTTTGCATTAAATTCACCGAATATTACACTGATAATGATGTTATTTTTATTTTAACATCATTAGTCAAATGAATTCAGTGTATTTAATTGAGTTTGCTGCTTTTACTTTGTATTAAGCACATGATACATATTCTTTTTTAGAAGGTGGTTTAAGAATAAATAATATGCACAGTATATTTGGCCAGAATCCTTTTCCCAGTTATGACGGAAACACATTAATATCCAAGAATATATCCACATACAAGAATATCCTGGATATTAATGAATTTTCCCGCTAGAGTAGATAATGTTGTCATGTATGCATCATATTGCAAACATAATGTTTCTTTCGTATCAAAAGCATTCAGAACCAGAAATGTTGATCTTTCTGTAAAGGGATCGACTGAGTTTTTCGCTCTAGAGGCTTGTCTTCTTTGCTGTTTGTTCCTTCATTGTGAACAAAAAAAAAATCTGATTACTGCATCGATAAAGTGCACGCTCGAATACTTGCTCATCAAAACAACCAATTCCCAAGGGCCGAAAGACAATGTTTCCCAGCATGTTCCCAGCATTAGTGCCCGGTGATGTTCTCTCTCTGCCATATGAGCCACTGTATTACTGAGCATGTCCAGGAAAAATATTGAACAATTAATTTTTAAGAAAACAGCGTGCCCCTTTCGACAGTTGACAGGGGGGTCTTGAATCCTAAAACCATACAAACATTTTCTTCAGTAGATGGATAAAGCAAAAGCATATTTTGCAAATGCCTCTTGTTATTTAGCCTGTCATCAAAGCAGTCCTAACCTTGAATTAATGATTCATAACCACTAGGTTCTCCATTATTACAGCCAAGGCTAGGATGCTACCAGCATGAAGATGGTCTTATCAGGTTTTCAAACATTTGTATTGCAGTACATATAAACTCTATAGAAAATGAGAAAATAAGGTTCTTTTTAAATGTATTCTGTTCATACAGTAAAGTTGCTTTTTTCATTTAGTGCAGGAATCATATTCAAGCACAAGACTTTTGCCTACATAATATATCAGCATTCAGAACTTCATCAGTTTCCCACTTTTCTCACACAGTAGCCGTCATGATTGCTGTGTAGTTGCTATGGCAACACTCATTTCCTTGCTTCCCTCAGAACTCACAAAGCAGCTTCCTTAAACCTTAATGAATGATGGAAAGTTGTTTCAGGCTTCAACACCATTATGTGCCACACATAATTTTCCTTTCATAGGCTGCCGAACTGAAACTTGATTGCATAATCAGTGGTGCTGCTTTACATACTAAAACAACAACAATATTATACTGCGATGTGCAGCTGTGTAATGCAGCCTCAGGGCGGCACAGGCTGGTGTCTCCTGGAGCCAAACTCGGGGGGCCACTGGCCAGTGTCTCCCTGAGCCGGTCCCAAGCACGGATAAATGCATGCAGAGGGTTTCGTCAGGAAGGGCATCCGGCGTAAAACTTTTGCCCAAACCAAATATGCAAAATGAACCGAAGATTTTTTGTACCGGATCAGTCGAGTCCCGGGTTAACAACGACCGCCGATAACCTAAAGTGTACCAGTGAAAATTGGGCTACTGTGGGTCGAGGAAGGAGAGGAGGAAGGTGTGTTCGGAAGCAGAGAGAGAAGAGGAAAGGCAGGAGTCTGGAACTGAGAGGAGGGACTTTGAATGTTGGGACGATGACAGGAAAAGGTAGAGTTGGTTGACATGATGCAGAGAAGGAAGGTGGAGATACTGTGTGTCCAGGAGACCAGGTGGAAAGGTAGTGAGGCTAGAAGCCTGGGAGAAGCTTTTAAGTTGTTCTATCATGGTACTGACAGGAAGAGAAATGGAGTAGGAGTTATCTTGAAGGAGGAGTTTGTTAGGAATGTTCTGGAGGTGAAAAGAATGTCAGATAGACTTATGAGTCTGAAACTGGAAACTGAAGGTGTGATGCTCAATGTTGTTAGTGGCTATGAACCACAGGTGTGATGTGAGCTAGAGGGGAAGGAGAAGTTCTGGAATGAGTTAGATGAATTGATGCAGAATATCCCCAGAGATGAGAGAGTGGTCATTGGTGCAGACTTCAATGGACATGTTGGTGAAGGCAATGGAGGTGATGAAGAAGTGATGGGCAGGTTTGGTATCCAGGATAGGAACGTAGAGGGACGGATGGTGGTAGACTTTGCAAAAAGGATGAATATGGTTGCAGTAAATACTATTTTCCAGAAAAGACAGGAACGTAGGGTAACCTATAAGAGCGGAGGTCAGAGCACACAGGTAGACTACATCTTGTGTAGACGAGGTAATCTGAAAGAGATCAGTGACTGCAAAGCAGTGGTAGGTGAGAGTGTAGCCAGACAGCAGAGGATGGTGGTTTGTAGGATGACTCTGGTGACAAAGAAGATGAAGAGGACAAAGGCAGAGCAGAGAACAAAGTGGTGGAAGCTGACAAGGGAGGAGTGTTGTATGGTTATCAGGGAGGAGATGAGAAAGGCTCTTGGTGGTCAGGGAGAGCTTCCAGATGACTGGACAACTACAGCTAATGTGATCAGGGAGACAGGTAGGAGAGTCCTTGGTGTGTCGTCTGGAAGGAAAGCAGATAAGGAGACCTGGTGGTGGAATGAGGAAGGGCAGGAGTGTATTCAGAGTAAGCGGTTAGCAAAGAAGAAGTGGGACACTGAGGGGACTGAAGAGAACAGACAGGAGTACAAGAAGATGCAGCATAAAGTGAAGATAGAGGTAGCAAAGGCAAAACAAAGGGCACACGATGACTTGTATGCTCGGTTGGAAAGTCAGGAGGGAGAGAATGATTTATACAGGTTGGCAAAAAAGAGAGATGGAAAGGATGTACAGCAGGTCCATCATGTGGTTAAGGATAGAGAGGGAAATGTATTGACAGATGCTAGAAAAGTGTTTGGAAGATGGAAAGAGCACTTTGAAGAGGTGATGAATAAGGAAAATGAAAGAGAGGGAAGAAGAGCTGACAATTGTAGACCACAGAGTAGCAGAAATTAGTAAAAGTGAAGTGAGGAGAGCATTGAAGAGGATGAAGAATGGAAAGGCAGTTGATCCAGATGATATACCTGTGGAGGTATGGAAGTGTCCAGGAGAGGCAGCAGTAGAGTTTCTGGCTAGATTATTCAACAGGATCTTAGAGAGAGAGAAGATGCCTGAGGGGTGGAGAAGAAGTGTGATGGTGCCCATTTTTAAGAATAAGGGGGATGTGCAGAATTGAAGTAACTATAGAGGGATTAAGTTGATGAGCCACACAATGAAGTTATGGGAGAGAGGAGTGGAAACTAGACGGAGAGCAGAAGTCAGTATTTGTGAGCAGCAGTATGGCTTCATGCCTAGAAAGAGTACAACAGATGGAGTATTTGCTTTGAGAATGCTAATAGAGAAGTACAGAGAAGGTCAGAGGGAGCTGCAATGTGCTTTTGTAGACCTAGAAAAAGCATACGACAGGGTGCCGAGAGAAGAACTCTGGATTTGTATGAGGAAGTCTGGAGTAGCAGAGATGCATGTTAGACTGGTGCAGGACATGTATGCTGGTTGTGAGACAGCAGTGAAGTGTGCTGTAGGTGAGACAGAGAAGTTCAAGGTGGAGGTGGGACTTTATCAGGGATCAGCTCTGAACCCCTTCCTGTTTGCAGTGGTGATGGACAGGATGACAGATGAGGTTAGACAGGAATCTCCATGGACCATGATGTTTGCAGATGATATTGTGGTCTGTAGTGAGAGCAGGGAACAGGTTGAGGAAAATCTTGAGAGGTGGAGGTTTGCTCTGGAAAGGAGAGGAATGAAGGTTAGTCGCAGCAAGACAGAATATATGTGTGTGAATGAGAGGAACCCGGGTGGAACGGTGAGGCTGCAGAGAGTGGAGATCAAGAAGTTGGAGGATTTCAAGTACTTTGGGTCAACAGTCCAGAGCA
>CAAKHD010004488.1:6129-36627 GCA_901007705.1 Fistularia tabacaria
TTTTCCTTAAAAAAAAGGGGCCCAAGGGCCCAAAAAAAAAACCCCGGGCGGGGGGGGAATGCCCCAGGAAGGGGGGGTGGGTGTAACCCCCCCCCCCCCCCCCACCGCACCCACACCCACACTCACACCCACACCCAAACACACATACACATATACACACATACCCACAGACATATACAAACACACACACTCACACACATGCACAGTGCAGTTTAGTTTACACACAGCTCGGGTATTGAACCAGGAGTGGTTTGGTTCTAGGACGACTGTCCTGCCCCCCTGAGCTCAACCGCCCTCTTCAAATGTGCAAGCATTGCAGAAGAAGAGCTGAACACCCTGTGTCTGAGAGCAATGCGTCTTCTCGTCTGCATTGTCTCCCTCCAGTTCAAAACACAGGACTGCTACGCCAACCTGACCCTGAAGGCCGCCGTCCGGCCAGTCTCCAACCCCAGCTCTCAGGAGATACATTATTCGATGGTTCAGGTGGAGGGCTCCAGGACGGAGGACGAAGGGCAGGCGGACGCTGTCTCCTCAGTTTCGGATTTGTACGCTTTTGTGCAAACTCAGCGCGACAAGACTGTGGACAATGGCGACAGCAGAGACCAGTACGCTAACCATCTGTGGCAGGAGCGCGGCCGTCAGCCCCACAAGAGCTAGGCTGGCCTTTCTGTAGCCACGCAGGCAACCATAGGATGGCACTGTTTGTCAATGTTCAGTGCAGGGAGGAGTCCAGGCAATTTGATCATGAATAAGAATTACGTTTCTCTTCTGTGACTTTGAAAGGCTCGATCATTTTCCTATCAGCCAAACCCGGAATAGTGAGCTCGATAGGAATCGTCATTTACTTGAGATGTCCCTCAAATAGTATCTTTTGGTGGTTTTCATCATCGTCATCGTATTCAAACCCTATGGCTGACTGGCTTCTTCTTGTTTGGAGCGCTCATGTTCCTCCTGTCTCCCATGCAGGTTCTCTCCAGGTTCTTTGTCCTCCTCCCACACTTGGTGTCAGTAAGTCAGCTCAAGACTCTCAATTGTCCGAAAGTGTGAAATAGAGGGTAAATCAATGCTCATCATAGTTGTTTTTTGATGATTCCACCATCTGGAGAGTTTGTTGTACTTTACAGTGCTATATTGTTGTTTAGGCAAAATAAGATGAGCTCATTCTGAGAAGCAGGGATATTGGCAGCGGTCAATGCGGCCAGTCGACTCCTCCGTGCCCATACACATCTCAGGTCGAATTTCAAAGATGCCGTTATCACATTTGCACGATAGTCCTGTTAAACTGCGCCGATAAGGGAAATAATAAAATTCCAGCATGATGTGTTTGATAAAGATCAATCCAACACTCACTCATAAACTTGAAATCCGCCGAGGCAGATGATATTTGAGGTCAAACCTCAGAGTGCTGGTAGTCAGATGTGGGTTCAATTCCTCGATCAGAGGTGGAAACAGGACAAACCCAAAGGGAAGTGTGTCACATTCACCTTATATTACATACCGTGTAATCTGAGCCATAAAATCACCGTCCACATCAGACAATAATTGTTACCTAATATCCGTAAAATGGATTAAGGAAAAAAACTATTTTAAAAGGAACTGTCAAACTTTTCCGTTTGTCTGTGTGTGTGTGTGTCTGTGCATGTGTGTGTGTCTGTTTCTGTGTGAGTGGTGTGTGTGTGTGTGTGTGTGTGTGTGTGTGTGTGTGTGTTGGATACACAAGCACACCTTCTGCTCAGAGTTGGCTGGGAAGGTGTCCAGCCCCCGTGACCTCAAGGACAGTATAGAACAATATATAAAAGATTATTTATGTATTTCACCAAACCTTATTGACCTTAAAATGGGGAAGAAGGTTCGGGTCAATGTGTCCCTCGTGCTTCATTTCCTTTAGGGATTGTTATAAAGATCTTTTTCTTTTTTTAACTTTATTTCTCTCCTGCTCTTTCCAGCTGAGAGCTGTGTGTTACATGAGTTCATCTTAGAATCCTCATTATTTCGCTGATTTGTGCTCACGTGTAGTCAAGTCATATGTAAGTGCTAAGATTCTGAGTGTTCGTGGCAGTGATTCCACAGTGCCTTCCACCTGTCGTTGCACAAAATGTGTATGATGAGCAAAGACTGGGAAAAGTAACAAAAGGCCAGATATTGCTTTTGGAAATGTTTTTGTAACAGACTCCACAGGGAACCACAACAAACAGCCGGAATCCTTCTGTGACAGTTTATAAGTCATGCATAATCTATCAACATTGAAATGTTGTTTGTGTTCGGCTGACGGCAGCCGTGCGCTTGGAAGACCCACGGCTGGCGGCTGCTGAGAGCCCAGAGCCACGGTCTCACTCCTTGCTGGGCTGCCGTGACAACTATATCATCCAAGCTCTTCTTGTCTTCTAATTCCCAAACCAATGGAACAGAAGTTCGTGATGGGGAATGAAGAGATCCCGCTGCGTGGGGCACAAGCAGCGGTACGTGGCTATCACATTTACAATCTTCTAGTTGAATACCAACGGACCGCCAAGACCCCCCTGTTGATAAAGGTTCGGATGCTCAGTGTCAGTCTTATCACCATTTGAGAGGCTGTTTGGAAGATTTGCCGTATGTAACGTAACCTCGTGAAAAGGCGGTGCTCTGTATTTGAGCAAGAGGCCAATGTCACTGATGGAACGGACCTGCACTGTATCGGCGTGTGTTCCAGGAAATAATGGGAAATGATAATGGGAAATAGGTGAGGGAGGACTGACTACGTTGGCTGGTCTTGATGAAGGATAAAGGTCCAGGGCTGAAATATCTGTAAACCGCTAATGATTAGACAAGGACACTGCCCTATTCGATAATAACAAACATTTTGTTGATGGACAGAATTCTCCAACCTTTGCAGCAAAAGCAGCTCCGTGCGTATAAACGCAGGATGTCACTTCCAGACAACAAATGACCACATTCACACTTTTCAAGGAGGTCATGACGAGGGGGGTCAGATGATCTTTTTATTTGGCCCATTTATCACAGAACCAACAGCATCATGGTTTGGGGTGGTTATAGGTTTGGGTGTCAGAAGAGCACACTGGGTGGATGTGGCACACTTTTTGTCAGGATTTTATCTTGTTTTCGCTTCTTATCAAGAATAACACCCATTAAGGATATATGATTTGAAATTTGACCTTGTTTGCTCTCTGCCCTGCTGGATCGAGTCTCTATGAGCCAGGGTTATATTGATCACGATTAAACAAATCGCACTTTTATATTTTCTTACTTTATAAATCTATGCGCATGTGTGTGTGTGTGTGTGTGTGTGTGGTTGTAGGTATGTTAAACACGAAGAGTTGACTGTCTCACTTGATCATTCATTCTTGTAATAATGCCAATCTTCATAGGTTTGAGCCGGTGTTTGATGTTAAATGAGATTGACAAAAAAAGCAATCAAAATAAAATGTGTGTGTGTGTGTGTATGTATAAATAGTGATATTTATTGCTGTAATGTGATGTGATAATGACACATAGTACGTATACAGGAAGAGAACTGAGTATGTGTACTTGGAGAGACAAGGTTGGCTATCTTGGACGTCTAAGTCTGGATTCCTTCTCGTGTCATCGTTGTCGTTGTGGGTCCTCCTGTCTCTCAAATCTCTTGTCTTCTAAAATCTACGTTTTCACGTGTCTTGCTTCCTGACAGATTGAATGGCGCGACTTCTATTTTGCGGTAAAGTAAATGCATCGCGCTTCAACGGTCATTGTCACTTTAGGCAACGACTTCATCACTTTTCCGGAATGTTCTGAAATCAACAAGTCACTTCCATAGTACCTTGGAGGAACATCTCAACCCTCATCACACGTTTTGTTTACAAGTATTCATGTTGGGATCCAAGGCTTCTGTTTGCACTTCATATCATAGGCGACACACACGTTACTTTAAATCTTCATACTGATTTAAACTCAATTAAAACCATATGGATAATTAACTTGACAATGAACTTTGAAAATTCCGAAACTACAGAACGTTGTCTGAAATATTCGATTCAAAGAAGTGATGAGGGCAGATTCTGAAAAATGCAAGAATAAGAGGGGAAAGGTTAACCATTATCATATCTAGCTCTGTTTATTTTGTGTTGTTCTTTCTTTCATGATGTCATTTTTTTTTCTATTTCATACCCGATGATGACCTGTTGCACGAATATATAATCACAATTGAAAAAAAATAAAATAATGAAAGCATCACTAACCAAATAATGCCCAAGACACGGGAGTACATTTTTGAGTGTCATTTTTATTTTATCCTATTTTTTTTAAAAAGGAATTGCAAAATGCAAGGTACATACATTTCTTTTTTTTAAATCATAAATATTAAAAAAGCAATATACATTGTGTGACAGACAAAACACTCAACTAGTTATCAAGATGCCTGCTTGGGGTGGCTGCTCAGTTCGAGACCAGAGAAATCACTTGTGCTTTTCTCCAGCACTGGCAGTGGTGTTGGGCGTCTCGATTGTCTGCCAGTCAGGGGGCATGTCGAAGAAGAGCTCGTCATCGAAGCAATCCTCGTCAGAAGGGGAGGCCATCATGGGAAGCTTCAGGACCAAACCAGTCAGGAGCCCGCCGACGGTTGATACCGTGATTGTCAAAAAGATGGCAGCTGCCTGGTACAGAGCTTGCTCCTTGGCCGTGCGACCCAAGCCCGGCTTCAGTTCGGGAATCAGCTTCTGCAGCTCTATGAGCTTTGGATCTCCCTCCGGTGGAGCACGGTGAGAAAAGATCTGGTACATGCTGGGCCCGTAGGTTTCCTCTGTGGCCAGGAGGATGGCGCAGATGCCAGCTGAGGATGAAATGAGGCCAGTGAGTCCGTGCAGATTGTGGATTCCACACTGGTCCTGGACCTTCATGTATCGCGACAGAAACGGTGTCAGGTATCTGTACCCGAGGAAACAGGCGGTGCAGCCCATAATGCCCAGAGCAAATGCAGCTACTGGCGAAATCATCATGTCCACCGAAGCCCCAACCGTCACGCCTCCTGCCAAAGTCACGTTTTGAATATCGGCCATTGTGAGCTTTCCCCTCTTATTGAACATGGCTGAGAGCGCGAAGGCTGTGAGGGTGGATGAGCTGAGACCTATGAAGGTGTGCAGAACGGCTCTGTGCTGATCATCGCCCTTGATGGTGAGAGCAGAGTTGAACGATGGCCAAAACACCCAGAGGAACAGGGTTCCCATGACTGAGAGGATGTCCGAATGATAGCCGGTGGTCTCTTTTCGGTGTCCGTTGTTCAGACTGGGCCGGTACAGCACAAATGTCACCCCTAAACCAAAGTAGCAGGCAAACAGGTGAATGAGAATTGAGCCGCCGGCGTCATTGATTCTGATGTATTTCAACACAGCCCACTCTGTCACCGCAAAGATGGGGATCTCCAGCAACGCCATGACCAGGAGCTGCACAGGGCTGGTCTTCCCGAGGACCGCTCCAAAGGAGATGAGCACCACGGCGCAGGCAAACTCTGCGTTCAGCAAGTTGATGACGCCCAGGTGAATTTTACTGTCGTAGTAAAACTGGAAGAAGCCTTGAATGACGATGGCCCACTGGATGGCAAACGTGGCTGTTAGGAAATTGAAGACCATTCCACTGAATCCGTAGAATCGGAAGAAGGCAAGCAGGCAGCCGAACCCTACAAATATCATCACCTGCACATCGGCAAAGTAGGGATAGTCGCGATACAGGGAGTTATCCATGGGATCGGTGAGGTTGTTTTGCAGCCTGGCATCGGCGTTGTCATCGTAAGTGACGAATACGGCATAAAGCGTCAGAATGATCATCTCCAGCACAAACACCAGAGCCGGCAGGCGCACTTTCAAACTTTGAGATGCTTTCATGGTGACACAGGACACTTTTCGGAGACTTGCTCCCCGGGCTGCTTCGACACCCCATTTATACCTGTGCTTTATCAGATAAGCCGCTAATGGTGTTGGGTAAAGAGCAAACACAGTGATTATTTCGCCTTCCGCTAAGGCTGCACTTTGACCCGTGTAAGACGTTCCCTTTTTGGACTCTGCCATATGAAATTGGGATTTTAAAAGTACATACCATAAATATGCATCATACACCTAAAATGTAGAAATGCCAAGGCTTTACTGCGACCTCTGCATATAGTATATCTAGTTTAGATTATACAGTAAATACCACAAAGATGATTATTGTTTGCAATTAATATCTTCCAGATAGGAGTAATTTGGTGATAAGGTCTTGTCTTCACCAAAAAAACACTGAATTATTGACTTGGCAGATGTATATATATGTAGCCTTTCTAAAAAATATCATTAAACCATGTTTACACCGAAGAGAGTTGTTTCTAATGGAACTCATTCGTTGTCATTTTGGTGACGGAGGGGACCACTGCTATGAAAAACAGGGACAATGAAAAAGAGCGGCTTAGTTACAGTGACACCTATTGACTTCCAGTTGTATCTCAATTTACCATAACATTGAACTGCAAATGACGACTGGCAGCATGTTTTATTGGCCAAATCAAGAAGCCACACTTATCTTTCAGGGATGCTGGTTATGTAAGTAGAACATACAGGCATAATTGAAGCCTTGTAAGAGTCCACCATGAAGGTTTTATTGGGGGTGACATTATTATATAAGACAGTCACATTTGTCCGATTTAAGTTGTGTGTGTCCACTGATAAACTGGCCCAGGTTCAGGTCCTGGACTAAGCCATCTGACCATAAAAGCATGGACACACAGTGAGATAGAGAGGAGATGATAATATGTTTTCATTGTCCGGGACGATGATATGTGAGTGTGACCGCCAGGCTATGGACCATGAAGGAGAGCAACAGTTACATGTGACAAGGGAAGGGATTGATTAAATGAAGTAACATTTGACAACTGTTTTGATGTTTTGTTTAATCGAGTCAGAGGACTTTTATTAATCTTATCTCCTATTTTAATAACTGTTATGAGAGAACCCCCCCCCCCCCTTTTAAAAAATATCTTATCAGTCTAATCACCAGAACTTTTACAGCATGAGCTGTTGACAGATGATTAATGACTTCTTCTTGTCACAAACCGCATTATTGTTTTTCCACACCGATGTGATAACGGGATGAGAATAAAAATAGCAAGATTATTCACACATTCGTTTTTTTCTCACATTCATCCACTCGGCATGTTCTGAAAAGGGAAATCGAGTACGTCTGGTGGAAAGGATACCATGGCCAACAGTGTTGGACACCTTCTTCAAGTCTGGACACACGGCACCTCCAAAGCTGCATTTATCTAAGAAGGGTTTGGTCTGAAAAGTGCAAATACAGTACAAACATATAGATAAGATGGTTGTGTGACAGGAAAATCTGTGGTCAAGTGGTTTGACTGAATGCAGACTCTGCTGGTTTGACTGGATTATCTGCTCAGATATAACAGATGTGGTTCAGAGAAATTGCGGTTCAATCCTAATGTCTTGCTGCTCCCTGAGGCTGCTGATCCTATCCCCAACCCCGGCGCCGATCCTGACCACCCAAACCCAACCCAAACTAACCCAACCCAACTCTCCTTCCAGAGAATGGCTAAGTGCGACAGCTGGGACTAAAACTACCCGCTATCTGAAAAAACAAATAAAACCTTGTGGAACATCTTTGACTCACAACATGTGTGTTTTGTGTTTGTGTCAATGTGTATGTTTGTGTTTATGTTTGTGTGCGGAGTTCAGATCAGGAGTATGAGGTGCAGGACCGTTGATAAAGTCTGTTTAGGGGCTTCTAGAGCCATTCCAGTCTGAAAGAGCTGCTGAGCTTCATTCTCCTCGTTGGGCAACAATGGCCAGACGACCCACGCAGCTCAGACACTGACAAATTTGAAGTGTGACGTAATTGTGGTGCAATCTGAAGTGGGAATTAGGACAAAGTTTATTCTTGATTTCCTAGACGTGCCGTCCTCTGAGGAGAGAGCGGCATGAGAAAGAACACACGGGAGGAGGCTCCTCTCTGCTGCCCGTTTGTCTCAGATCCCCTGGAATCAGGCAGAGTGCTTCCAGGCAGCGTCAGCTCCCTGCCCTCCCTCGGGTCAGTGTCCGTTGTTTTTCGATCAGTCTGGTTTGCAGTTTGTTGCTCACTCTTGACTGTAGTCTCACCCCCTGTTGGATCCTGCTCTGTGTTGGGCTTTTTCGCCAACATGGGGGAATATTTGGATTTGGTTTCTCGCATGGTGATGATCTGCATATGGGTCTGCTTATTTCACATGTGGCACAAACACCAAAAAAAAAAAAATATGATGAGATGAAACGTATGACGTGTGCCTCCCTTTCTCCGACAAAACAGCCCTGACTTATCGTGGGCTCAGCCAGACCTCCCCATGATTGCTGTCACATCTGGCAGCAGCAGGTCCCTAAAAGAGAGTTCAGTGGAGCAGTTGGGCCTCGAAGGATCACACTTTTCAATCCGGCCCATCCCATAGACTCTCAATTAATGTATACTTCAATAATCCCTCGTGGGGAAATTCACGAATGAACCGTGAGCAGCTGGCTGCCGTCGAGCAACGCCAGGGGAGCAGTGAGGGTTCAGTGTATTGCTCAACAACACTTCCACACGCTAGGAGGAGCCGGGCATCCAACCAGGAATGTTCGGTTCCGAGGACGATCGCTCCACCGCGTGCTCTACGCCGCGAACTGAAATCTGTGGATTTAGGGGCCAAGCCAACAACATGAACGTGTTCCTAAACCATCTGTGCCCACACTGCATTATCCTGCTGACAGAATCTGCCGCCATTTGATAAACCCGTTTCCATTGAGTGGTGCACTGGGTCCGCGAAATGTCGAAGTGACAGCCGTCTAAATGGCAGGGCCGAGGGTTTGCCAGCCAAACATTGTCCAAAGCATCACACTGTCTTCACCTGCTTGGATTGTGCCTTCACTGCATCCAGGAAACATGCCTTCTTCGGGCAAGTGTGACAAGCACAGTTTAGCCCTCCACGTCACGTGAAAAACAAACAAACAAATAGATTCATTATCCCAGGCCGCCTCCTTGGATTGCTCCATGCTCCAGTCGTCATCCTCAAGTGCCCATCGATTGTCTGCGCTTTCAGCATTGGACGGGGCTTAGCCTGCTGCTCAGGGTCCATCCATGATCATTAAATGCAGAGGAGACATTTCAGTGGTGCTGTGCTGTTTGAGGAACTGAATTTGACTGAAGACGGGCTTTCTTGCTTTCTTTGTTGTTCTTCTTCTTCAGTATCCAGCGCTCATTAAATACCAGTAGTCAGTGAATGTTGTCATTGTATGATTTTGACTTCAAAAACATGGAATACACATCAGAAGAAGTTGCATAAAATGCAGGCTTATTTTCAGACCTGGGCAATTTACGGCCCAGGGGCCACATGTGGCCCGTCCGGCCCGCATGAGGTCGATCGGCACATGAATGAAAAATAATTTATTCCGTTCATGTTGAACAAGTGTGTTGCTTTTCTGTTATTGTTGGTTTCGGCCCTCCAACACCGTTCAGGTTTCTGATATGGCCCCGTGTAAAAATTAATTCCCCAGCCCTGCTTTATTATGAAGCTTTCGCTGACGAAAGAGCAAAAGTCTTCATTTGGCCGGTGGTATCATGGTTGCAGGAAGGAGTCCTCGGCACTCTGAGTACACGCTGGCGTCCCCTGGTGAGTGGTCTGAGTAACTACACTGGACTTCTGGCTGCTCTGCTCTGCTATTTCTATGTAAATCCCTAAATATACGTTTGGATATAAAAAGACAGGGGGTCTAAAGGACAACAATTAAGAGACAAACGGAAGGATTAAATGTCACCATCAAGTATTTTGTCGACTTTGCATGTCCGACTGCATATGATGCACAAGGACCTCTGCTAAAGTCAACGTTGGGTTCAACTTTTATTTTGCTGAGGAATGACTTCAAGGAAATTATGTTCTCATTCACAGTTTGAACCCATCGATGGAATTTAACTTCATTATACATTTAGCATTGATGTCACCAAAAAAACTCATCTTATTTGTCAACTCAACTCAATTTATTTGTTTCATTTTTTATTTATTTTATTTTTTTTTTATGTTCTGTGACGAAGAGCGGCACTCTCCCATAATGCTTTGCAGTGCCAACGTAGGCAAACAGGAACACGGCTTCTGGCACAGCACCGGCAGTCCCTTTCCTTTGTAAACACTGGTTTACTGGCCGGTCTGGTGAAAGTCTGTATGACAATATCAGTAATTTTCGGTGTTAAAAGAAGTGACTAGAGGGAAGAAGAGCCGGCTTCCACCCCCCAGCGGAGCCGACAGGACAGACCCTCTGGAAGCAGCGCCTCCCGTCTTCAGTCAGGCAGGTAGCAGCTAGCTAAACGTCAAGCGGGCTCCCCGCTTGTTCCAAGCTAGCATGGAGCTAATTTTATGCGAACACGATCCACCTCTCCCGCCTCCTGCGAGACTAAATATACCTTCGTCAGAAATCTTAAAAGTTACGTGGTCCTCATGCCGTCATTGCGTTCATTCGGCCGACGGAAAACACGCACGCACACACACGGACGTGACGAGCCGCGAATTGCCGTTTTTTCTTCAGACAAGTTTTGCCAGTCCGTGGTTGACAGTCCGGAGCCGACACGTCGAGCGGCGTGTCTGGGCTCTCCGGTGCTTCGTGGCCCGCAGCCCGTGTCCGCGCCGGGCGCGTCGATCGCTGTCTACCTGGTCTCGATGACCAAAAGACAAATGCATCACGTTTTATTCCATCCTTTCTAACAGTACACAGACACGGTCTATTCCACATCAATGCACAGGGAGTCGCAACCAAGCAAGTCTAAACTGTGCAACGTCGATTAAACTCATTGAACGCGTGCAAGGCGATTAGAACACGCACAGAAAAATCTGCAATAGATCTGTAAAGATTTGGGTGAATTTGACGCACACGTTGAAAATACTGCTCATTTGTTTGCGTCTTCCGTTCTGCTGAGCTCACTGTGAGGTTGTTCGGATTGTAAATCACACAAACAAATCAATCCAGAGACTGTCCAGCTTTCCCACGTGTAACTATGAGCATAATAACCACCGGCTACCCTAATAACTATCCATCTCTGAACAAGTATCACCAAATGGTTATCATTTGAGGTCATATTAGGCTAAAGAGTCAATATTTTTTTCTCGCATCTTACTAACTCATCAGCAGTGAATTGCAGATTATCCTGATAGCTTTTTGCCATTTTCCCTGTCTACAGCTTGGAGGTGTAAAGCTCTTTCCAGGTGACACACGTCTATTACCCGGGCTGTTCTGCTCATTTTGTTTATGAACAGTCCGACTGCCATGTGTGTTCATCAGTTCCTGATGTGTTAGATCCATCATAATTAAGTTATATTGCACTTCAAAATGATACTAAAGCTATCGTGCTCTGTTCCACTCTAGTGGGTCGACATGGCTAGTCCGAGGACCAGACGAGTTTTGAAGGAAGTGAGAACCCAGGATGAGAACAATGTAAGACCTAGTGGAAACACATCAGTGGCAGATGCTAATGTTGTCGTGATGAGCACTCAGATATGTGTGGTGTAGCAGCGCCCCTCTGCTCATGGGGCTTTGTGGTAAGTTTCAGCTTGTTGTGCTGGTGCTTGGCCTGCAGCTTCCCCGTGGGCTTCCCACCAAGCACATTACTGTTTGAACCAAGAAGGTTGTTTACTTTCTTTATTTTTCTCACCTTAAAATAGTTTCTGATAAGCGTCTTTCCTCATACTTTCTTAGTGAGGCAACAAGTCACAGCCTCTGGATCAGTCACGCTAAGTATTTTTAACCAAACGATGATTGTCAAAATAATGTCGTCTTTTTGGTTCTTGCAGCTTTGCTTTGAATGCGGGGCCTTCAACCCTCAGTGGGTTAGTGTGTCCTATGGCATCTGGATATGCCTTGAATGCTCTGGCAAACACAGGGGCCTGGGAGTTCATCTCAGGTAAGAGCATTAAAACACCCTGTGATCTTGACGGTTGGCATTTAATCATGTTATTTATCGGTCACCTGGCTCAAGTGAGATGTGCGAAGGAACCAGTTGTTTTTTGCAAGATCGCTACTCTAAGCTTACTTTCAGATGCTTGGCTTCGAGTTACTTGCTGCAATTACTTGCAAAATTAAGCTGTAGATCAGCTTAATTGTAAAAAAAGATTTGAGCCTTGACATCAAGTTGAAACCGGAAGTTGAATTCTGAGAGAAAGTTTGAAAACCAAATTGACAAATTCTTTGTCAAGGTCAGTTGAAACTGGCGATCAAGCGTTTGTTCTCCGCAGCTTTGTGCGTTCCGTGACCATGGACAAG
The DNA here is from genome assembly GCA_901007705.1 of Fistularia tabacaria. Taxonomy (NCBI): domain Eukaryota; kingdom Metazoa; phylum Chordata; class Actinopteri; order Syngnathiformes; family Fistulariidae; genus Fistularia; species Fistularia tabacaria. The sequence goes on from CAAKHD010004488.1 coordinate 18,393, forward strand.
TGGAAAGATATCGAGCTGGAGAAGATGAAAGCAGGCGGAAATGGGAAATTCCGTTTGTTTCTCGAACTCCAAGACGACTATGATCCCAACTGGACTTTACAAGAGAAATATAACAGTCGGGCTGCTGCCCTTTTCAGGGACAAGGTGAGCCATGCGGCCCTCGGGGCCTTGAAGGTCATAAGCTTTCACGCCGAGTACAGTTCAGAATAATCAAATGAAAAAGGCTGTTTTCGGTGACCGTCGTCAACAATTCTTACTTCCCACATCAAGTTCTGGGAATTTCTGGGTTTTTGAAAGCTCAAGTTCCTGTTTTCTTATTGATTCTGTGTCTTACAGGTTGCAACTTTAGCGGAGGGTAAGGAGTGGTCCATTGAGACATCTACTGCCAAGAGCTGGACCTCCCCTCAGCCCAAGACTGGCCTTTCCTCCAGTCATCGGTAAAAAGTATTGGGTTTCTTCATGCTCACGCTCTTGTTGAGTTACGGCAGTCTTTAACGCTGTCCATTCCTGTTTGGGCGGCGTAGCTCTGCAGGGTCGGGCCAGAACTCAGCCAAATCCTCCGACAAAGCCTTCGAAGACTGGCTGAGTGATGATGTTAACTCTTATCAGAGGTGAGTACCTCACAAACAGCATCTTCTGTCTTGTATTTTCTATTTCCCCTCCTGATTAACTTTAGAATTTTTTCTTTTTACACATTCTCAGTGGAGGGGGTTACAGCGGAAATCAAGAAAATCGGTATGTTGGCTTTGGCAACACGGTGACCCCGGAGAAGAAAGAGGACGACTTCCTGAACAACGCCATGTCTTCAATTTACTCTGTAGGTCTTTCGGTGTCGCGGCACTGAGGTTTTATATCTCCTCTTGGTTCTGAAATTCCCCCCTCATCTTCCTTGTTTGCAGGGTTGGAGCAGTTTCACCGTTGGAGCCAGCAAGTTTGCTTCGATTGCAAAAGATAATGTGAGTGTCTTTGTGCACCACCGGGTTGACGTCAACATATCTTGGTTGAATATCCTTCACTGTAAATATGGGTGGAATTCAATGTTCTCTCTCTCCAGACAACTAAACTTGCAAATCAAGCAACCTTGAAGGTAAGACAGAAACAGGAATAATGATACTTGTCCACATTTTCTTTTTTCCATGTCAATGATTTTGATTTGTTAGAAGAACTGATGGCGTCGTTCGTTCTCTGTGTAAAATGTGACAGCATTAAGCTCTAATAACAATGTGATAACTTTAATATCCCTTCGCCCTCGCTGGATGTAGTTAAGGGGCTATAAGGCACCCCCAGAACCGGTAAAGCAGAAAATTGTTGCATGACATGTTTTTCCTCATGGTTATTTAAATATTTTATTTGTAATGGGCTTATATTCTATTAATTTGCAAGCTTTTAGTTTTCAACAGCAAAAAAAAAACCAACAACCCAAAAGATAAAAGTCAAATGTTAGATAGGACATTCATGCGCTTTTTTTCATATGTGTGAAAACAACACTTTGGGTCTGTTCTTCATGGGAAACGCATGAAAGACAGCTGTTGTTGTCGTCACTTCAACAGGGACTAGTAATTACCAGTAATTACTAGCCTATATTTAGAAATCATTCCATGACTGTTCAGTTGCTTTTTGTTTATGCATGTACATATTTTTATGAGTTGGCTGTTAACAAGGTGTAATGGTTTTCAGAGGAAAACCAGTACTGCCCCATTAGAACTGTCCTGCCACAGTTACTCTCGAAAAAAGAAAAAGTCCCACTTTAGTAGGAAAAAAAAGTACGAATCTCTGTAAAGAAGGATCGTACAAAGAAATGTCAATATTGAAAAACCGCATAATATTCAGAATCTCACTTAATAAAACAATATAACCTTAAACATTATTTATTTAGTTAAAAGACATTTTAGTACAATTGTTTTCTAATTTCCTGTTGATTTTCCTGGTAATTCTTAGCAAATTTTCAGGTATTTCGTGCTGATTTTTCAAAGTTATATTTTTGGCTGATTTAACGATTTTCGGCAGGAATTTGCCTCCTTTTTTTTTTTTTTTTTTTCTCAAGGTGTCTGATTGAACATAGCGTTTTCCCTTGGATCTAAAAACACTAGTACATTTCCTGAACAAATGAGTTGGGGACAATAAGTCAGTAAAGAACTGACAAACAACCCTGCCCTTCCAAAAACAAACCGTACCTGAAAATGATAAAAGATAAGATAATTGTTTATTGATCCCCGTCGGGGAAATTCGTGAAAGTCGCATACACTTGCATCGGTATGATCCGCAGTGACAGGTGACATTTGAGACACAGAGAGAGATTTCACAACCCTCTTAGTAGTGTTTGGTATAAAGCTCACAGTTCAGTTTAAATAATGTTTGGCCGAAAATTCCTGACAGCGAAACTCTGCCTGAAAAGGTCTTTATGGAGCCATTACACCCTGTGATTACTGCTAAGCCTCCTTCTGAGTGGACTAATGCATTTTGCACGGCGGCGAATGTTAAAACTGCTTTTTCACTCCAGTAAGTTCTCCCCTCTGCCTTTCACCCAGGCCACAGAGTTAGGACAGACATTAAATGAGAATGTTATCAAACCTACCCAGGAAAAGGTAACATTGGCGTTTGGAGTTGCTTCCTTGTTGGATGGCTGCAGTGCTTTAAAGAGGCCGCTTCACATGCGAACCTGCTGTTTTCAACGCTTGTCTTCCGCGCCCATTCGTCTGCTTCATGCTGCCCCACAATCAAAGACAAAAGCTCTGGATTTGAGAAAAGACTGTTAAAAAAATCCATTGGCATCGGGCAGAGATGTCTGCGAGAAATTGGACGTGTTACCCCGCTGACCGGGGCTGGCGGGTGCTCGAAGAAGCTCGTCTTGGCAAGACTTAAAAAGCAAGGCTCAATATATCCTTATGAGCCACGTACATATATCAAGCCCCTTTTCAGCCACGGGTCTCAGAATGATGACCGTTCTCCTGTTCTTTGATGCTGGAGGGTGTATCTCAAGTGTTGTTAACATTATTTGTGTGTGTGGCTTTTTCCTGTATAATCATTGGTAAGTTATGTTAATGCCGTAACTAGACGCTTGCCAGTACATCCTCTAGCTGGACCAATATTAACCTCCCTAATCAGTGCAGTTCTTGGTTTGGGGAAGAAAAAGAAAAAAAAAAAAAGAACAGTTCAAAAACCCAACATTTTGAGCTTCCAAATTCGACCATTGGCTTGAAACATGATTTTTGTCCAAGTGTCGAAAAAGTAAATGATTGGTATTGAAGTTTTTCATTTTGATTGCTCTCTTGTTTGAACCCAAACAATGGCGAAACAGGGAGTGCTCTTCACGTAATCACTCCCGGACGGGCAAAACTTCCCTGTTCCTTCCAGCTGGGAGAAAAAAATGTTGGTCTTCAAGAGTCAGAGAACAGGAGCCTTATTCCTTGCTTTTGTCTTCTAATGTACAGCTGGCTCAGAGAGGGAATCTTCAGTGTGCTTCAGATATAGCCTGCAGTTTCTCTTCCTGGCAATGGTTTTATTTGCACGAGGTCGGTGTTTCTTGCGGGGCAACTTTGTGTCGGTTGGGAAAAGATAGTGCTTTGTTGATCGGGTTTCTCACTGGCCTTGGCAAAAATTGAAGTCACCATGTAATCATAATGCAAATGGCTCTCCGCAAGCTCTGCTTTCACAAAGAATGTAATATTATTAATGGATTTTGATGATTAAAGGTCTTCACAATTTGGCTCATCCAGGTGAAAGATGGCAAATTGCTAGACGAAATGACGGTCGGCATCACTGGGCTGGCCAACAAGGTAGGAGAGGCAGACTCCTGCCGCAGCGCACTGACCCAAAAGCAGTCTCCTGAACCTGGAGCAGCTGCCGTAATCCCAGCAGAAAACACTCCTGCATGCTTTCACCCTCACAGGAGACAGGGTTTTTTATGTTGACTGTTGTTTGACCAATACTCATGCAGATCTGCCCTTTTTCTTTCTTGCTGCCATTTGTATTCTGGTGGTGAGTACTAAGACAGCTTCGACAAATCGTACCTTTGCTTTTTTTATTATTACCACCTGTTTTCTTTTGTAACTAAGACTGAACATTGTTCCATCTCACTGAATGCATTTGTCACAAAATGCCTACAGACGTGTTCAGGTGTTGCCAGATTTTGGACGATAGACAGAAGGTCAGACACCGCAGGCTAGCATCAATTATGCTAAGCTGAGAAAAAGAACCGTCTTCTTTATTTATCCCTTCAGTTATCATTTCATTTCCTGACTTAGTAAAGAGTTATGTATGTCTTTAATGCACATTGTACTTGTCAAGTTGCGGCCATTTCAGATGTTACCTGAAGTGTCCTCTTTACCGTAGGTTCAGGGAGCTGGTGCAAAATTGACCAATCTCTTCTCGGGACAACCTGATGATGGGTAATTTTTATTTTATTTTATTGTCTTTTATTGTTTTTAACAGCTTTAACTGTTTTATTTTGTTTTTAATTCATTTGATTTAGTTTATGTGTTTTATATTCTTCTGTTTTTATATGTGTATACAGCACTTTGGCCAACTTTGGTGGTTTTTAAAGTGTTTTATAAATAAAGTTGAGTTGAGTAATAAACTACCTTGTACAATTCCAAAAGTCTTTTTTTCTTTTCTAATTTAGTGTAAAAAAAAACAACAAAAAAAAACAAACCTTTGTTGATTTGTTTTCTGCTATCAGGCCTGTTGGCGACAGCTACCAGAACATGGATGCTGCCGAGGGATATCAGGGCAGTTCTGGCCAGCCTGTGTCTAAGGACTTCTGGGAGACTTTCGGTAGCAACAACTCCTTGAAGGCCAAGAAATCCCCAAGCAGTGACAGCTGGACCGTTGCTGATCACTCTGCAAAGAAGAGCTCCGACAGCTGGGACAATTGGGGCTCTGAGGTCAACAACAAACACAGCACAGAGGAGAGCTGGGAGGCCTGGGACAACAACTGGGAGAATGCAGAGGGTAAGGCCAAGAAGAGTCCAACAAAACCTGAAGAGGAGACCTGGGAGATTAGACACTGGTAGTCATCTCACATCCAGACCGGTCACCGTCTCTTTATCGCTGTGGCACGTTCAATTCAGGAAAAGAGCTGCATCAGGTTCTGTCAATCCATTCAAAATATTTTTGTCAAACACTCAAAGAATGAATGAAGCCCTTGTTGAGTTCGTGATTAATCAAAATTGAAAATCTATATTGACATGCAGTCATGTATATTGTAAATGATCTTGACGACAAGAAAAGAAAACCTTAGGAATCCATGTAAATATGGTCATAAATGACTTCCTGATCCCCAAAAGCTTACAGCGTTCATACTGTACAATTGTTTAAGTGTACTCGTATTTCATTCCGCTAATTATAAATAATGAGCATGAGATTGAGGACATTGTGAATTTATAACATTGTAAATACAGTATGAGAGACGAAGTCATCAGCCGTCAAAAGGTCGTCCATCTTCTTTTCGATACATTCCAAACGACATCATGAACCTCCTTATGATTTTACAATGTATTTATTTGTCGTCAGAGCCTGACTGAAAGTGGCGCTCCAGGGCAGATTCTCATCCACGAGGAAAACAAAACGGAGTGTGTATTTGTATTCCTCAGAATGAATATGCAGCAGCGCAGCGCAGAGGACAGAACTGACCAGCCATTTGAGGCAATGTTGAAACTGCAAAGTTTAGAATAGGCTCTCAGCAATGAATTTCATCAAATGTCAATGCAAGGGTTCTGTCTCCAAATGTCTCCAGAAAATGGGACATTGCCTCTGTATAATATTGATCTGAAATCCTCTTTTTAAAAATTTTTTTTTTTATAATCAGTGCACACCAGCCATCACCAATACACCTGAAATTAGACGTTTTATCAGTTGAGCTTAAAACTCTGCAGCACAAAGCTGAAGTTGCCCTTTTTGGGCTGAAAAATACCGAGGTTTAACGTATCTGGACTCAAATAACAGCTTGAAATCTTTCAGACACACATGCCAAGATATAACCTATCTGTTGATCTCTGGGTGGAGCACTAATCTCACTGTGCAAGACAACTGTCCGAGTAGATGTGATCATTTCAGAGGACGGGATTATTTCTCCAGACCCTGACTGTTTCCTCCTCACTGGCCCCCAGGAATGGCGAGATATGAAAGAGTGTCGGATTTCAGCATCCGTACTCTCTCGTTTCCTCAAAGACGTGTCTTGAAGGAGATCTGGTGGAACTCGGGCGTAGATAAAGGGCGGTGTTCTTCTTTGTGGAGTGCACGTGTTGTGAAATGTGTCGTGGACACGAGGCCTGCAGTGTAAACATTTAAAATGTTGTGTCTGCCTGTAGACCGCTGCGGTCCCAGAGAGCTGGCAGTCACTGCACGTTCATTCATCGATGACTTGAACATGAAGGAAAGGCTCCGTTGGTCATAGCTTTTGAATATTCTTCAGGTTACTCAGTCATGTTTTTTATTGCTGCATTTACCTCTATACTGGTCCTCCTAAATACTATGGGGTCGAGAATGCCTCGTTTTAATTTTGCAAATGGTTGAGATACTTTGTCTTGAGCATTACGATTTAATACATTTTTATTCGGAAGAAGGGAAATCGCTGCATCACCGTTGCCCTCGAGTCCTTTGAGTGTTTGTTGCAAAGCAGTGGCACAGCTGATGGGGGTGAAGTTCAGTTTTTTCTGCGTGTGATCGATGGTAAATCTTCTTATTGGTGCAAACCGCTCGTGTCGAAACCGTTCAAAACAATACTATCAACAGAAGTCTGGATCGTCGAAGCGTGCCGATTCAGCGAAGCTTTGCATCTGCCGCCACCAGTTGCTGGAAAAGGATTAAGGCCTCACAGATAACTTACGTTTGATTGGGATCGATTTTAGTTTTTCCGCTGGAGCTGAGAAGCCCTCCTCCCTGTGTGGTCAGATTGTGCAACACAGCCGCTTGATTATTGTTGTCATTTCATTGGAAGTCAGTCGTTGATCCCCCCCGTAGCTGTCAGTAAAAAAGCTGATTTACAATTCCGTATTTTAGCCATTGAAGGATGAGTGTTTTTCCCTTTTCTACCTCTAATAAGTGTTGACTTTACTGCTAAACGCCTGGCGGTGGACGCGTCAGCATTGTTTCGACGCAGATCATGCAAGGGTTTGGCTTGTTTGGTCAGTGACTCATTTTCCTTTTTGGTCGCGTGTGATGGAGCAAAGCAAGACACAGCAGCAGAATTAGCGAGACTTTGATTATTCCTAACGTTGATCAAACAAACCCAGATTGCTCCTGGAGGATTTGTGTAGCAGGTAAAAGCCTTAAGCAGCTGCATTGGCTCTCTGCTGGGACCGCTGCCCATTCGCTTGTGTGTCTGATGCAGTGAGGTGTACGTGTCAGTAAATCTAAGATACCGTCAGTTTACAAATGGCCACCTTCTGGCTTTTTAATGAGATTCCTGTTGTTGCTGTTGTTTTTGACATGATTGCAAGATATAAAAAAAAAAAAAACCAAAACAACCTGTTCAAGAATCAGGAAATAAAGTGTAGTTTGTCCTGTCAGCACTTTTCAGTGGATGCTTTAGTTTTGATTTCAGGCTCTTTGGACTAAGAAATAAGTTGATTGTGTTGTTGAAAACCCTCCAATTATTGATGATAGGACATTTCTTCTCTGTGAACCTGGTTAGGATTCATTCCAACAGTTTCTCCTCTGTCCATGTGCCTGTTGAACTTCGCCTCTGGGTATGTTAAATCTTTGTTGAGACGGAGAAATAATATTTTTGATGTCATGCATGAAATGTAACATGGCGCTAAAAACATTTAGCTGTTTAGAAGATCCTCACGTCGTACCTCCTGTGTATTTGAATCGCAGCTGTCTGCTTTCCCCGTCACCAGCAGCCACCCCATGAGGTGAGCCAGTGATTCTGACAGCCCAGCACAGGCTTAGGATGTTCTACCTGTACACATGGTTTCTCTGTTAAATAAAAGATATTGTGTCGTGAATGCAATGGTGTTTTAATCATCGCTCGACAGGAAGCGCAGCCACTGTTGTCCAGGTCGGTAAAGTGTGTTTTAATGGCCTGTTTCTATGAAATTTACCCGTTGTAACAAAATTAGACCAATCCAAATGTTTAAAAGTTGCAAGGCATTCAGCCGTTATTCACGTCGACGTGGACCAGTCAGTTGTTCATCAGTACCAGATACAGAGACTGGTATGTATGCATGCAATCCAACTGTTCTCCTCGAGTGTCTTATTAAATGGTTGCATCACTACGCTGTATAATTACACCCCTACTTTTAAAGGTCAATGCTCAAGATCACAGATTGCTTCGGTCAGTGATGGTGTGAATGATCTTCTGAACCCTGTGTCCAGGTAATGCGACCATCTCTAGCCAACGTCCTCAAACGGGACAGTGGCCGGAAGGACAGAAATGTAAGATTATGTATTATTTATGAAGATTATCTTTAGTCCGGCGGATGTAGTTGTTTTACTTGGCTTGCAGTAAACCCATATCAATGCACTCGCAGATCAGGGGTTAAAGTAACCTGCACTTATGGATACAGGGATGTACTACTTCTCAGTTCTCCCTCTTACGCGAACAGTTTTTCCATACTCCGTTTTCCTTGCAGTACATCTGTTTGAAGTAGATTTGTATATTGCTGGGAAATGTTTAGATAATTTACTCTAAGAAACCGTTCTGTTATTGTAACCCTTCAACCGCCCACCGCACCGACGTGTCTGGATCTCTGTGACAAATGAGTCCGAGGACGCGCCGCCACGGACCGTGATCCTCTGCGTGGCCCCGGATCCACGGAGACAGGCCCCGGGCCGGTGTGTGAGCCTCGGCAAACACACGGTCCCGCCTACAAGGCGTGGAAGATCCCCTCCGCCTCCTGAAGAGTTCCGCGGTGAGACGACGCGCCGAGTCCGTGGAAGTCCCCGCCACGGGCTGCCCGACACCGACCTCCTCCTCCAGCGACCTTCGGGAACCACCGAGAGTCCGCAGCGTCCTGCGACCGGAGACGGGCTGCATGATGCCCGGGGAGCCGAAGAGCACCGGCCGGCCGACCGAGACTCAGTAGCCGCTGGGAGGGGAGTCCGCGCAGGTACCGCTTTCCCCGCAGCACCGATCGACTTTGCCGCCGGAGCCTCGCGGGACGCGGAGTGTCGAGATCCCGCCTCACGACCGAGCGATTCCCGCGGAGATTTCCGACCGCCGGGGCTCCATCTACTCACAATAGCCCCCCGCCCCCGACTCCCCCGGCCCGCTCAATGACGCCAGCAGCCGCCGGGCCTGGATCCGCGGATTCACGGTGATCGCGGCTTCTCACCGGAGAGGCCGGGAGCGGACCTTCCGGAGGACCGCCGGTGTCTGAGGTATTTACGTCTGGGAGACGCACCGATCGACCGGGTGGCTTGTTCGGATCCCCTCCCAAAAAGCGTGGGTCCAGTCGTCACGTTTTCGGTGTGTTTATTATTATTGTTATTATTATTATTATTTTAAGTCTGCGTGACAGTGATGCGAAACGTGCGTCGCAGTGGATTGTTCCTCCGGTACCGGAACGCGTCTCAACCCCGCCGGGGTCGCCGATCCCCCCGCGAAGGCGACGCCGCCGAGCAGCTGTCGCGAACGTCGGGCTTCATGGCGGAAGTGTGGCACTGGGAGCGGGCCGGGGCCCCGGGCCAGGCCGGGCCGGTGCCGCGGGGGGAGCAGGGGTGCGGGGCGGCGGCGGTGGGGGGACGACTGGGGTTCACCAGGGACGCAACGGAAGCCGAGAGCACATTATGGGATTTCTGTGTCAGGCTCGAAACCCGCTGCGGCTGTTGCTAAGCTACGGAGAACGTGCACCCGGCCAACTGTGGCTGCTTCGGTGGGTCAACTTCCTGTTAGAGCAGCACGACTTCCGGTCACATGGACGGGGCGCCGAGCTGATACAAACCAACCAACCAACCGTAATCTACCGTTTATAGCCGTCTTCCCCTTGAAATTCTAAAGTAACCCTCTGCCTGTAGCTCAAACACACACACTGTGTGTGTGTGTGTGTGTGTGTGTGTGTTCTGATGATAAATAAGCAGTTAACAGGTTAATGATTATGAATCAACAGAGATTTTCCTCCGGCCAGCTGAACTGAACCACTGTATTAGAGAAGCAACTTTTAATTACCTTTTCAAGACTTTGTGCCTTAAATTTCATTTCCTAAATGTCTTGAAACTGGAACCTGTCCTTTTCAGATCGCAGCAGCTCTTTTCTTCCATGGCAGTAAAATTCTGAATGCAATCACGTGGCGTTCTTCACCTCTGAGCGGCCCTCGATAGAAAGCAGATTGCATAAATGCAGGAAAAATCATTTCCGAGTTCTTGCATTATTTAGGCTTTTGTACCTGCAAGAACCTCACGATACAGGACGAAACAACCAAACGTAGATTTAGAGACGGAAGAACGCAGCTCGTCTGTTTTCCTGTCTGCCCTGAGTGCCCGGAGCAGTTTGCAGAGCAGTACCTCCACAGGTTGGTGGTGGAGAGAGAGGTTGCATCCATTCAACAAATGCCTGTGCATATGAACTCATCTGACAAGACTTCAATGGTCTCACCTCAAAATCTGACATGAAAAAACATTTCCTCCTTGGCTTTGTGTTTTCCTGCTAATTTTCGTACACACTTTCATGGGGCTTGTTTCCAAGTCTTAGGCTGATTTCAAAGCCTGTTCTGGGTCACTCGGAGTTTGCCTTTGGTCATTTCCTTGTGGTTGAAAGGGATAATTTGCTCACTTCTTTTTCGCGCTGTGCTGCTGAAGGATCTGCATAGCCTCCCTAATATCAAAACAATTCAGAGACGTGTCAGTGGCGGTTCTAAGTGATGCAGGTCCAGGTTAATCCCGGTCTGATCTTATCGTGGCAACCGGACTGGATTTCTTCCCTTCGAGAGGTTCTTCAGTTCTAGAAGCCTTTCGGACGAGAGGTGACGTGTCTCCAGGAATCTTCCGAGAAGATTTGTCAAGGATGAATCCAGAGATTGTTTATAAAAAAAATGTGTAAAGAGGAATCAGAGCAAAAAATACAAATTGGTCCCCGCACCCCCCCGCACACGGTCTGAATCGGCATGGTTACACCGAGAAAAGGTATTAGTTAAAATCATAATACATCCGTATTGTCTGTACAGCCAGTATGTATAAATACACTGCCAACACATGGGGCAGCTGACACCTCTGAAAGAATGAGATCAGAAAAAAATATAACCACAGCGTGAGAACCTCCTCTGGTTTGAAATGGAGGGAGAATGAGGAGCTTTTTGACAGTCTGACGGTGACCAGACAGAGAGAAAACGGCGTTCTCCCGTCTCCACTTTAAACCGAAAGTGCTAAAAAAAGGACAAGTTGCCTCCTTGCCGAGGAGCAAAACCTCCATTTGAAGAGGATCCTCCAAAAACAGCCAGATTCCACGGGGTGTGTAGGATCAGTGCTCCCACGTTCTCCTGTCTTTCTGGGGAGTTTAACGTTTGTCTGATTCTACAAACAAGTTCTCCTGCCAGTTTTACAGCGTCGGCTCCGACGCCTCGCACTGTGACCACTGGATCAGGGATGAAATGGAGCGCGCGCAGCGGATGCTTTCTCCCCCTGATGACAAGTCCATCAAATTCCCGCTGTCCTATGGATATATAAAGCAAAGGTGAAGCCTTTCATCTGGAGGCGCTGAACCCCCAGTATCATGTTCCTCATTTCTTGTCTCGAGAGACCATCAGTTGAATAAAAAAGGATAAACATTGCCTGCAACAAAAAACAGGTGCTCCTGAATAGCAGTGAACATGGCCATCTGACTTCAGCGCCTCACATCTCAGAGGAGACTGTCCCTCACGTTGTGCGTGTGTGTGTGTGATGCGCCATCTCCGAGGCCGCTGCGCTGAGGAGCTGGGTCTCCTGCCGGCAGGGCAGGAAATTTTCATTTTCACCCAGTAAATTGTATTTATCTGCCTCAGCCATCACACAGGCCTATTAGCGACAGTGATGCCCCTTAACATGTTATATTTGCATATATATTTACTCCTCTGCTTAAAAAAAAATAAACGGGCAGCAGATCTTTGTTTGTTTGTTTTTTTGCCTGGATTTCTACCAGTTATATCAAAACTTTTAAACGCATTTCAAACCAAGCCATGGAACAACATTGACAGTTTGAAAGGACATCAGAGATTCAGCCGATTTTCCTCTTCAGTTTATTCTCAGCAACAGGTTTGGGCTTTGACTTGTGTTGATTGACTGATGTGTTCTAGCATCAACTTCTCCAACTATTACAGACTGAGTGATGGTTTAAAAAAGTCACACAGAAGCGCAGACATCACCTCGGCGCAAATTATATTTTGAAGTTGAACCTACTCTGTCTCTCACACACACACACACACACACACACACACACACACGCTGGTTGGCGGTTTGTTGAAGACAATGTTGGAGCGGTTCTCCATGATCTGCCTTTGCCTGCGCGGGTTCTCCCCGGGGTCCAGGGTGATCTGAGATGGTTTCCAGACAGTCCCTCAAAAAGGAATAAACACTCAAACCGCCTCAATGAAAGCTCAATATGAGATCCGCACGATGAGAGGACCAAATGCAGAGCTTTGATCGGACCTAATCGTTTCGCCAAGGTGACCCGGTAAACGAAGATGTGAGAGTTTCATCTGAGAGTGACGGCGGCGGGAGCCACCAAAGCAGAGCTGCTCCTGAACAAGAATCTGAGCAGAGCCGTGCTAACGACCTCTGTGGATCCGTGAGCACGCCTCTCCGTCTCCAAGAGATGGGCTCTCCGTCCTGAATGCGAAATGTGAATGGTGCGAGGGAGACTGGATGATTCATCCCCCGAGGCCCGGGGATGAAGTGGTTATTAGCTGGCGGCGGGTGGCACAGTCCCCTCACGATGTGGTTGAAGGTACAGTTCTGCTTTTTGTTGCACTCCATTTATGTTCCTTATTCAGCTAGAATGTGAAAACTGTTTGCTGGTTCAAAGCTTTGGAGGAGTTGATGAACGTGGCTCCAGTGGGGATCAACCTCCAGCTAACACTGGTATAGGGTTGGGGCTTACCTTGGACCTGTAGGTCAGAGCTGGACTGGAACTAAGATGGAAAAGTAGCTATTCCTGTATGTGACTAATGCTCTGACAACATCAGGCAACCGTGTCCCGGGAAATATGCCCAGCAGACCCTTGGCAGGACCTGTGAAAAGAATAAGTTCTGCTTTTGTGTGTGTGTGTGTGAGAGTGTGTGTAGGTGGGTGGTTTTGTGAGACAACAGCTCTTATAGATCTGTCCACTGACAGATTCAGTTAAGAGGAGAGAAAACGCTGTGACTGGAGGAAACTGAGTTTTTGGAGGAAAATAGGTTTGGCTTTGCTGTAATGTGTGTGTGTGTGTGTGTGTTCCCAGGGGAGCTGACAGTGCGGGTAATACTCACGGGCTGTGAGAGGGAGTGACCTCGTCCAGACGTCTACATCAGGTATGAATTGCTACTTGTCGTCGTGTGATTTTCCGGTGGAGGGTTGTCGAACAGACTCGGACCTTCCCTGAGAGCAAAGAGTATTAACACTGTGAGCATCGGACTCAACCAACATGTTCATTATGGGCTGTAGTTGAATCAGTCAATCTGAGCCGCTCAAAACCATCTTGTCTTCTGGAAGATGCAGACCATTCTGTCATCACCAGCTTCACAAGAACCCAGTACCAGGTGTGAAGCACCTCCGCTTGTCAGTCACTCAAGCCAGGCGTTTGAAGCAGACACGGTGGCCCTTCAATCCACAGCAGTCAGAGCAGCGGCTCAGGCGGTGGCGCCGCGCCGTCGATCTCCGAGTCTGAATCTGCTGCTTGAGATGAACCTTGGACCATTTGGGTTTTAACACCCCCTCCTGCCTCCAGGGTCCTGCAGAACCACAGCCATGCCGCCCCCCGCTGACATCGTGAAGGTGGCCATCGAGTGGCCCGGCGCCAACGCCCAGCTGATCGAGATGGACCAGGTGCGTGTCTGTATGAGAGATGACGCTCCCGACCGGAAGAGAACATTTTAAGTGATTCCAAAAAGTCCACCTGGAGCTAAAAATGATGAAAACCGAAGAGATGACTGAGTAATCGGCAGTGTTTTATTCCAGTTGTTTATTTGCTCTTGTTCATCTGCAAAGTCCACCAGAAATTGTTTCTCTTCTATGTTGCAGAAAAGACCTCTGACCTCCATAATCCGAGAAGTGTGTGACGGGTAAGCCTCTCCTCTGCGTGTCCTTTTGTCCTGAACGTTTGCCAGTGCTCATAATGGGGCTCGAGGTCCTGAAGCCTTCACTGACACTTGGACCTGCTGACAATAAAGGTGCCTCCTAAGAGGAAGAAGCTGCACGTGCTGGGCGAGGGTGACAGTGACGTCCGCTATGATTTGCCATGCCAATGGCCTGTTCCATTTTTAATGCGAACGAGGAACAAATGATGGGATGTGACGAGGGATCCAGCATGCCTTCAGCAGCGGTGAAGATGCTGATGCCTCCTATCAACCTCCTGCTGCTCCCAGAAAACAATGCTGTTTTCAGATTGCGATTCTTGCTGCGGTGACCAGGAACCGGCATCGCCTCCCCCTCGGCCCCTCGGCCCCTCGGCCGAATATGCCCACCTCCTCCTTTTTCGGTTGGAAAGTGAAGATGGCCGTGTGGAGTTGACGCCCACTCGGTGCTTCTGCTCCACAGTCTCTGCCTCCCACCTGTGAATGCAGCCCATCTGACCTTCTGTAACTTTTTGTCCGAGCAAACTTGAGTCTGTCGATGAAGGCGTCCCCGGAGCCTCGGCGCCGACGACAGCATTCTAATCAGGCCGTCTGTCCTGATTCGAACAGCGTTCTAATCAGGCGGTGTCTCCTGATCCCCAGCTGGTCTCTGTCAGGCTCGGAGCAGTTTGCGCTGCGTTACGCCGACGGGCCACAGCTCTACATCACTGAGCAGGTGAGCAGCTCGATCCTGTGACCATGACGCTGGAATTGAATGCACAGCATGATGACATCTCCTGTCTGCTTAGGGCCGCGGCGAGATAAAGAATGGGACGATACTTCGATTGGCCATTTCCCCGGTAAGTCCCTTGGGCTCTTTCACTAGACCGTCTTGGTATCTCACATGTTGTGCAGCCGACGCCCTCCATCAGTTCATGGAAGCAGATAATCCAGGACAGAACGCTACGTTTGGTTACCGACATGTTCGCGGTGGTGATTTCAGAGCGGATGTTTCCCACTCAGCGGAGTTAGTGCGTGCGCTTGTTTTGGCCGACAGGCTCGCGCTGCCCGTCAGCTCCTGGAGAGGATCCAGTCCCACGGCATTGACGCCCGCCTGGAGGCTCTGAAGGAGCTGGCCAAGCTGTCAGCAGACCCAACCTTTGCCACGGAGTTCATCAATATGGAGGGAATCGGGACGCTGGCCCGCCTGGTGGAAAGCGGCACCCAGTGAGAGCCTTGTTCTGCTTCCTCTGCTTTCGGGGTTTTTCCCCCACACTGACAGTATGCACCTTGGGTGTGTTTGCATGGCGTTTTAAAGCGGGGGCCCGGCGCCGGCCCCTGCCTTCGTGCGGTCAGGGCCCGGAGCCCACTCTGAGATCAAGATTTAATACTTCACTTTGCCTTTCATGTGTACAGTCAGATCAGATTGTGTGACAATGATTGCGTCCGTTTTCTTCCTTCAGCTTCGGGGAAATGCTGGCGTTCACTCTCACTGCGTTCCTGGAGCTCATGGATCACGGGATTGTGTCATGGGATCTGATCTCGCTCTCCTTCATCAAACAGGTGCCACAGTCCAAAGACCAAAGCATCACTTTCCGAAAGGATTACCGTTCTCTCGCCGCTCTTTGTTTTCCCACTCTTTTATCTAACTTTACTTGACATTTCATTCCAACTCCATGCCGAGGATGAGTGGGTGCAGTCGCCTAGCAACTCTGTGAGTTCTCTGGCGGTTCGTGTGACCCCGTGGGCCTGCAGCCATCAATTATTTAATTAATTGAGTCATAGCCGGAACCCCCCGATAGGCAGAGTTCAGCCTTGTTAAAGTAAAAATGAAGGCCGTGTTTCCCTGTTTCCTTGTGAAAAACACTGGTGCTGCTTGACAGCAGCCTCCTCAGGCGCTGCTCGCCTCCTGGCTTCAGAGCCTTGGAGGAGGGTTTCTTTTTCATGGGGAATAAAGGCTGCAGGAAAGCTGGGGCCACGCTCCTTTTTCAAAGATGGCCTCTGTACGACAGTAAAGCTTGTGAAGGCTGGTAAGAAGAACCCTGGTCTCAGTAGCCTTCATTTACTGACCCAGAACAAGCTTTGAGACCGCCCGCGTTGCCTCTCGCAGGCCAGAGATATGCTGGAGGTAAACTGAAGACGCTGCCTGGGTGAGAGAGGGAAAGCAGGATGATGATATGGATCATGCTCTTCATCCAAGCCTGCATCTGGTTCCCGGCAGTTACATGTTGGGTTTGTGCTTGCCATCAGACCGAATAAGAAGAGAGATTGTTTTTTAACAACGAAGCAAACCTGAAATGACCAAACTTCCATTTTATAGCAAAAGATTCTAATGGGCCTTTTTTTTTTTGTTTTACTCCGTTTCCCATCACCATGGTAACAGCCATCTAAATGGGTGAAGTTGTGCCACACTTCCGTAACTCGTGCTTTTTGAACAGGGCTAAAGGGTTCCCCTTTCTGTTTACTGACAGGAGAACTTTAAGGTTGTAACAACCTTAAAAATCTGACTTCTACGTTAAAACACTAAGAATGTCTAAAATGTTTGTCCGTCTTGCTGCGAGGGCGAAGAATCCCCTCGGCTCATAGTGTTCAGACCGGCACCTCGGCGGGTTGCGCTCCTTAAAGGCAATCGGTGAGGAAGAAAAGGGTCTCTGATCGCCGTTCCTCATCCTCCCCGCAGATCGCAGGCTATGTGAACCAACCCATGGTGGACGTGTCCATCCTGCAGCGCTCACTAGCCATCCTGGAGAGCATGGTGCTGAACAGCCACAGCCTCTACCACCGCGTGGCCCAGGAGATCACCGTGGGACAGCTCATCGGACACCTGCAAGTGTGAGCACACACACACGCACAGGGGCTTCCTGCACTCTGACCCGAGGCGAAGGGGCGGATCTCAGGAGGATCCTGGTTTCAGCGGCGAGGCTGTGATCAGTGTTCTGTATCTAATCATGAACTCCAACGGGAGGACGGGTTCAGCGGGTCCTCTGTCCGTCAGTCTATCCTGTCCTTTGTTTCCTTCTTCTCGTGAATGTCTTGAGCTCTGTGAGTCCTGGGATTTCTGGCAGCAGGAGACACAAACCACGATTGGATGCTGTGGTTGTCACAGTAAAATTCATTCATTCATTCTCTTCCGCCCGTCCTGAAGTCAGGGTTGCAGAGGACGGAGCCTGTCGCAGATATGATTGGACCAGAGAAGGGGTCCAACCTGGTCAGGGCGGTCACAGCGCCACATATAGAGACATACAACCATTCCCCCTCTCATTCACACGTCTCGACAATGTAGGGTCTTCAGCGAACCTCTAGCATGTTTTTGAACTCCGGGAGGAACTCCACAGAGACGCGGGGAGAACATGGAGACTCCAGACAGAAAGGCTCTCTGGGACGCCAGCCAGGGACCGTCTTGCTGTGAGGCAGAAGTACGAACCCCTCACCGAGATGCGAGAACATTCGACAACAGAGCCCAGTCTGGAGTTGGAGACGCTGCTCTGAATGGAAAGGGGGAAAATAAGAAGCCAATTCCATCTTTTTATTTCATTCTTTAGAGTTGTATCTGTCCTGGAGGACGTTCCTATCGCCCTCTGCCTCCACTGTCTGCAGACACGGGACATTTCAAATCCAAGATAAAGCCCTGACCAGCCAGGAACCGAAGGCTAGGAGAACACAAAACCGGATTCTGGTGGATGTCACGGCATGAAGCGGTCGCCGTCACTCCTTCGCCCCAAACGTCACGAGAACTCCGTAAATCCAGCTGCAAAGGAAAGTGTATCAGATTAGACTGTGAGAGCATGCTCTCAGACGGTCTGTGTTAGGAACGGCAGCTTCTTCTGCCCTCTCCCTCTCTGGAGAAGAGTGAAGGCTTCTCCGGACAGTCAAAGGGACAATCGGCCGCCCATTGTCTTTCCACCTTTGCTGATTCCATGAACTGAACCTGCTATTGCTTCGGTGATGACGGGATCTGGAGAAGGTAAGTTGTCTCCAAGCAAATGAGGTTCTACCCTCTGAAGTCCCACTGGTTCAGATTCGCTCTCCTACATTCTAGCCACCAAAGCTGATCTCTGAACCAGTGGGACTTC
>CAAKHD010004489.1:0-17439 GCA_901007705.1 Fistularia tabacaria
GGTAGGAGGTCTAGAGGAAGACTGAGGAGAAGATTTATGGATGTAGTGAGAGAGGATATGAAGGTAGTTGGTGTGAGAGATGAGGAAACAGAGAATAGGGTTAGATGGAGAAGGTTGATTCGCTGTGGCGACCCGTGTAGGGAAAAGCCAAAAGGAAAAGAAGAAGAAGAAGAGCATCAGTCTCTCGCATAAAACTGACTAAACTCAATTTTTTCTCCTTGCAACAAATTCCCTCTGCAGTCTACACTTGAAAAGTGAAAATGATGTGTGATCACATGCTTATAACATAAGATAAGATTGTCCTTTATTCGCCTTGCAATGAGTGAACAGCAGACAACTTCAAAACAGCATCTACTTACACTTATCGGCAAGCCCTGTTCCCTGACATTGTTGTATGCCTATTGGTATCGTGAAGCTTCCAAATACCGGCAAATGGGGAAATGTTTGTCACAAATCTCTCCCACAATATTTTCTCCAGGCATATCATGCAGGTTACCTCCTGCCTCAAAATAAACTAATTTCCCTCAAAATGGACCACTTGTGCACCTGCCTCTTAAAGAAGTGCTGTAGGTGACCACAGGTTTTTATATCCAAAGGACACCAAACATTCAATTAGAGTCCGAATCCTCGACTCTTTTTTTAAATATCTCAAGTACCCAAAATAGTAGACATGGTTTTATATGTACAGGTATATAAAATTCACATAAACAGTCAGATGGTTAGTTATGTATGTCTAATGTCTACTGATAGTAAAATGTTTCTATTGAAAAAATAACCTCCACATCAACAAACACCGCCAATGTTATAAAGGAATGATAATGTATTTTGAAGCCCTTTTTAAAATTTTTTATCTTATATTCGTTTGCCTCTGTTTAAGCAAATTGTCAACCACTGAATACCAAAGCTCGCCTGCCCTTCGACATTATTCATGGCACAGTGAACCAGACTCATACAGTGGGGAAATGAGAAATTATTGAACAAAGTAAAAAAAAAGATAACTCTTGGGCCTCGATCTGCAATGGCTGAGAACCAGGGATGGCTTTATTTTTATTTCTTTATTTATTTATTTATCTATTTTATTTTTTCTGTCTGCTTTAAGCCAGGACTTAGGAGTGTGTGTGCAATTTAATATCTGAGAGGAGGGAGGGATCTGGATTTTCATAATCTTATGATAAGGAAAGGGATTAAGGATAAAGAAGGGATTAATTCACTTGATCTGCCAATATGGTGGACCAACACTCCCCCCGCCCCCAGAAAGTGATATATTCTCTTCCTTGTAAAAACCTTAGTATAACCCATTATACCCTCAAAAGAAACTTAATTTGCATATATGGTTCTTGATGATCTGGTCATATTGCACTCTCCTCCTTCAACTCATCACCTGTTGAAATCGCCTTGACCATTCCTCATCACATGTAAGGGAATCATGCATGTTTAATAAAAAAAAAAGGCTGGAAAAATATTTACTTTTCAGGGCAAACTTTATGACACATGAATAATACTGCAATTGCCTACATATATAAATATATAATAGCAGGTCACACTAGTTGAGCAACAAAGGAGTTTATCAGCACATACATTAAAATGGTGGACCTCCATTTGAAGATGAAGGGAGGTGAAGATGATGTCACGACAACGAGGAGAGACAGCTGATAAATGAATCATGAAACATCTGCGCGTGCCCTCACAGTCCTGATGAAAATAATGCAGGCATGCTGACTGAAAAAACAACAACTTGCAGTTCCACAGAAATCCACCGCTTATAAAGGTTGTGTTACACGTGCTTATTTTCAGATCATCAAAACACTAATTTCAGAATACATGTGTAGTCATGTAATATAAAAAAAGCAAAACAAAACAGAAGACATACCCTTCAAATATGGGAACCCTCTCAATCCTACATTCCCCATCATAGTTGAACCATAGCTAAACCGTAGCAGCAGAAAATAGGAGCTATGAGCCTCTATGAATATAATTTATATTTATAATTTTCATATCAAAGCGTCTTTAAAAAGTCTATAATTGAAATTGTAAGATAGGCATAGGAGCTGTGAACATGACCCTCCACTCCAGATGAAGTAGCTTAAAAAAAGTTAAAATAAAAAAAAATACTTTGCAGGCAAAGAGGAAAGTTTGCACTCACAATTACAAAATTATGACAAAAATATATTGAATTCAAGTTTAATTTCATTGGCTAACCTTTATTTATTGATAACATCATATTTTCTCTGTATTATTTTATTTACAGCCTTTTTTCCATGGTCAGTTTTATGTGGAAAGTAGTAATACCTTAAAATAGTTTGTGACTAGTTTTGACATGATTTAGATGATACACATGGCACCATAAATAAGAAAAAATCTCCATGAACTGTGTATGTATATAGATGCATGAGAGTAAATGCCAAATTGGCTGCAGAGATTTAAAAGAAACAAACCTAAGAAAAAAAGGTTCTGAGCTTTCACAATTTTAAAGTAAATAGATGTTCATACAACCTTAAAACTGTTTCACTTCTACATTGTATTTTAAAAACAATCATTTCCAATTGTATTATTTTGGTTTATGTAATGTTCATCTAGGTTACCTAATATGACTTTTATAATACATAACATGTCTGAATTGAAACTTAATATATCTTTGTGACTGAAATGTGCATTTTAAAGTATATTAAAACAAATAAAATTAATGATTCTCAGTTTAACAACTACAAAAATATTGAGTGATACCAATATTAAATTTGAGAATCAGAAATTTTTTAAAGTTGGCAAGCTGCTGGCAAATAGTTTGGCTCAGATACGCTCAGATTTTCTCTGGTGTTTGATCCAGTTTTTGGATTCGTATGTTTTGTTTTCTGTTTTTGACTGAAATCGTTTCATTTTAAATGCGCAATTAATTGTGAACATGAATATCTAATTTGTAATTTGTGCAACGTGAATAAAGCATATTCCCTGCAATGTCCTCTACAATGTTGACGCTTGAGCTTCAGAGAAGCCCAGCAACCGCTGGGATCCCTCAGATTTGAGGGATGCTCCTTTTTATCTGGTTTAATGGCTTAATGGCAAAACCCAGGCTCCTCCGTCCGGCTGATATGCCAACAACCAACTGCATGATGTTCCTACATCCCGAGATTGGATTTTAGCAGCTTTAGGAGAGTTACTCCTGAACTGACATTCCTCACTGTGTTAGAAATGAGAATACCTTCCAATGAGACGCTTAAGAATTTGAGAACAATTAACCAGTGCGGTGTATTTGACAACCTGAACCCACTCAGGGTAGCATTTCAAATGCCATTTCCAAATTCAATTGGCAGCCTTCAATGATACTGCTCTATGTCTTCATTTCAATATCATCAACCCCTTTTTGCACAGTGTGTGCATGTCAGAGATATTGTGCCACAGTATTATACACCTGCATTCGCATCAGGACAATGTTACCTTCACAGCTCTAGTGTAGTCACAGAGTTTGTCAAGCAACAGTACAAAGGATGTCCTGCAAAATGCCACTTTGCCTTCACAGAATCAAATCCAGGTGAAGTGAAACACCGACATTGTTAGGTGCTCTGTAAGTATGAAAAGCATCAAGTGCACTTATGAGAGGGAGGCTAATCTTCACCTGGTGATGAAAATAAAAAAATAAAGACTTTGTTTTTCTTTTTTGCAATTCTGGAGTGAGAAGAGGAAAAGAGAAATAGCATTTTTTTTAATTTAGCTTTAAAAAATATTGCTTGGGGCAAGACTGACTTTTGCAACAGGATGTGAGAGAGGTTTTCTCACCACCAGGTGGCAGGAGACAGTATTCCACTGGTGAAACTCAAAGACTATAGATGGCAGATGTACATTCGTTCCCCAAAAGACAGTAAAAAAAAATAAAAATAAAAGAGTGTCATGAGATTTCAATTATACAAGTTGGGTTTATAAACTAGCTCAACAAAATGTAGAATCCAAAGTGTACAGTGAACCTTAGGCTGATACTGTGTGTGTGGAGGCAGGTCTCAGAGAGGACGCCAGCATTGAGGGACACATCATACAAGATATTCTGTCTTCACCTGTCAAGGCGAGGAGGAAGAGTTTGCAACATCAGCCCACTAAGATTTTATAAAGCCAGGGAGAAGAATAGCAGGGATGTGCTTGACTATTGAAAAAAAAAGTTAAAAAAAGGTTTTCTCTTATTAATAAAGCAATACATTTAATTGTTTCATTTCAAAATATCAGGATCAAAAGCTGAATACTTGAAGGGAAAATGAAGGGAAAGGATTATCATCCAATTGTGTTTGTTGATATTTTCAAGGGTAAAATAAGACCAACCAAGGCTCTTTCAGATGTCGGCCTGCTTAACAAGTATGTAAATAATGAAATAATTAAAAAAATGAATAAATAAAACAACCTGCCATTTATATGTAATCAATTTAGAATTTTACAATCTCTATGATGTATATACGAGTCATCGTATATATAATGGATATCAGTTTTAAAGTATTTTGATAAAAAGGGGGTGTATTTTGTTGACAAAAATTCTGATCTGATCTGATTCTGAAGATTACTTTTTTCCAAATCCAAAATGGAAATTTGGTTGGCAATACTTCTTTTTCTGTCAGATCAAATCTTTGATCTTATGCTCAACTTTCTTGTCTCTTCCACGAACAGTGTAAATTGAGTCAATGTGTAGGACCCAATATAAATTTTTAATCAGCTTGTAATAAGACTTTCACAGAGTCCACTTTTATTTCGAAAATCCACCTTTCCCAAGGTGAGTCAGATACATGGTTTATAACACTGTATCATCACTGCAGGTCTTGACTGCCAGTTCCAATTCAGTCCTGCATCTGATCCTTGTTTAATTTGAAGTGGGAGATTGTTTTTTTATCACAAAAGTGACCCATCTAATTCCCATATCACAAATGTAGCTCTGAAGATTTGAAAACTAAATTATCGAGAACTGCCTGCCACTGGAGACTCTCAAAACAACATATAGTCAGTTTTAACTTGTCCCTAATCTACATTTTGAATTCAGATTGGAGATGGATCACATGAATAAAACTCAGTTATCTGCCAGGATTCCTTCTTGCAATAGTGGATGATTTTTGGCAGGTTTTTGGGCATTGCCTCACAGGGTGAGTGAGTGGGGCTTCTGCAGATGACTATGAGGTGGGGAGAGATTGCATTCTCACACTCCCCTCCTCTGTGTGTCTCTGTGTGTCTCTGTGTATGTCTATGTGTCTGTGTGCTTGCACACATGCATGTGTATGTGTGTATGTTAGGAGGAAACAAGCTAGTCTCCATGAAATAGGCAGTGATAGATGAGTTACATGGAAGAAGACAGCTACCCCTGCTCCCCAGCCTGGCTGGATCAGGAAACTGTCTGCCAACTCAATTCCTCTTTCTCCCTCCTCTCTTTTACACTCTCATTATAATTTCCTCCCTTTCCTCTTGGCTTTCCTTTCTTCCTCTTCTTATGAATCAATCTTTTTTTTTTACTTCAGTGCTTACCAGTCATCAGATCTTTAGTCATTATAAGATTGCATTTTATACCACTGCTTAATGAGCATTATACCCTCTGCAAGCATTCCAGGCAATGGCTAATGGTTAAAAAGCTGCACTTGCTTTCACTTTTTCTTCCCTTTAAATGTGGCAGAAGTTAATTTAAATCTTTGCATGTTACAAAACAGTTAGAATATCCAAAATTACATTTCTGGTTAAAAATATGTATTCCAAATTATCCTCAGTTTGTAAATCACAAATCTGATTGAATCTGCATCACTGTATATTAGCAAATAGCTGCAGATCCTAAAAAAGTTAAGTTACAGTAAATCTGTATAATATTTTACATACAGCATTGTTCTGGAAGCTGTTTTGTTATCGCTGAAACCTTTGATATAGAGCCTACAGAGTCAGTTGTCGTGAGTGTGAGACATATTTCCTCTCACTGGAGAATGTCATGAGGTCAGCAGGCTTGGAGCTGAAGGTCCACTGAGCCTGAACAAAAATCACCTGGTAGATGGCAACCTTTGACCTTTTAAAATGCTACCACCTTTTAAATGTTTTTTTTTTCCTTCAGCTGGGCTTTTTTGCACATTTTTAATTGATTATTTTTATTTTTCTATTTATTTGTTTTTCCCAGTGTTTGGGTACATGAACAGGACCCCTGAGAGTAGCAGATGGTATCTGCAGATTTCCATGGCAGCCTGAGATCACTTTGAAAGGATGAATAGGTGATGGAAATGGCAAGATAAAGGGGAAGATGAAGGATGACAAACTGGCTGAAATTGAATTAGTGTTAGCAAATATATTTAAGCAGAAAAAGGTTAGAGGCAGAATATGAAGCTGAAAAAGTGTTGCTGTCATCTAGGATTTTTCTTTTGTGATTTCC
Organism: Fistularia tabacaria; assembly: GCA_901007705.1. NCBI lineage: Eukaryota > Metazoa > Chordata > Actinopteri > Syngnathiformes > Fistulariidae > Fistularia > Fistularia tabacaria. The sequence goes on from CAAKHD010004489.1 coordinate 6,365, forward strand.
TAAGCCTACAGCTTTGACTAAAAGCAGCCTGTATACAAATTGTCTGAAAAGTACGATCCTCTCACTGTAATTGCAAGGTACTCTGGCTACTCATCTTTCAATAAAACTGCCAACTGTAGACTTGGAATTTTGCAGTAGCAATGACAAAGTCGACCTGTCAAACTGATCCTCATCAAGTTTTCTGTATTTTGTCATTGCAAGTTTATCTTTTTAGAAATGGTCTGTGTAAACTGTTCATCAGAGTTCCTGATTAGCTCATCACACAGACGTAATCACCTTAGAAATAAATTAAGCCAGAGATATTTCAGCGACCTGCACTGGTCTTCACCGCCACCATCTCTCTCTAAAGCTGTCACATTCAAAAAGAGGTACTGAGGAACACGAAGCTTGATCCTAACCTCTAGCTGCATTGCATGTTGGGTGAATATGGTGTGCTAAATTTGTGTATTACCAAAGGATGTAGCTCAATTGGCTCCTGTAGTGCTCACAGGCTGCAGGCTATTTGGATTTTCCGCAACTTCTAGTAATCCCAGTATCCCTGAGCAGCACTCCTGCACTCTAATATGTCATGTCTTGTGAGTTCTTTGGTTTTCTCTTGTCCACGCTTGATTGATTAAGGATTGTTATGTTGTTTTGATTTGATTTATTTAAACTCTGCGAATGACACTTTTTTCCATCTCTGCCTCACATGCTTGTCAAAACAACAATGTGCAATCATCACACACAAAATGTGGCATGCACACATACTAAATACTGTGTTAGTGTGAATGAGACAGAGTGAGAGTGAGAGTGAGAGTGAGAGTGAGAGTGAGAGTGAGAGTGAGAGTGAGAGAAAGAGAAAGAGAGAGAGAGAGAGAGAGAGAGAGAGAGAGAGAGAGAGGGAGCGAGCATACCTCTGCACCTTCCTGTGCACTTTCATAATATATCCCTCATAGGAGCACGGGTCAATTTATTAATACGAAGTCAAGAAGGGAAAATAAATTGTGGTCACCTAACATTCAAAGCGCCACGTAAACCCCCCCGGAATCTATAATTGCGGGTCAAGATTTCTGTAAATCCTGGAACTCAAAAGCGCTGGATTCACTTCCCGTCTTACAAGTAATCAGGACTCTAATCAGTACTCTAATAAACAATCTTGGACATATCTTGATTTCCTCTCATTGCCAGAGTTGAATCAATGAACTGTATTTCTCATTATTCTTCTGGATGAGGAAAGCTAATTTTATCTGGTCATAATTTAAAGTAAGTTTACAATTTTATCAATTTTACATGCTATGTCAAACTTTTAAATCCTGTTTTCAGGACAGTCGAACAAATTTAGTTCTCTAAGTAAAAGAAGATTTATTCATATTTTTGGTGCATAAGTGACTGATGTTGGCAAGACAGCAAGTTTCTAATTTTTGAGTTACATATATATCTACAATCACATAATATGATCTTAAGTGACAGTGGTCACCTCTCATCAAATTGTTGTGTGGCACCTTGAAACTTAAATTTCACTGAGCAGTCTTATACACCTGAGTTTCCCCTGATTTACAAAAAGAAGACATGGGAAGAGTTTATAAAAGTGAAAATAATTTTACAAGAACATTCAAGCCATCTGTAATTGACTCAAAGACATACATCACTATCATTTATTGATCACATCTTCCTCTACAGTTGTTCTAGACTATCAGAATAAGGATCAATATGGATCAGTTACATCAGGACAACATCCAGTAAGTACATGAAGTCAGTCCCGGTACCTGATACTGACACTTGATCACATCAGACAACCACTCATTGTCTCTGTTGAGATACTGAGCATCGTCTGTCATGATGAAAGGAATGGTGGAACTTTGATTGTGTCTCTCCTTTAAACGATGTTGAACGGTGAATGAGGTAGGTAATATCAGTGAGGTATTGAATGAAGTGTATTAGAACTGGAAGAACATGCATATTTCTATTTCGTATAACTGTGTGATAAATAAATCACCCCCTTTTCATTGGATAGATGAAATCATGTATGTGCTGTGAGAATAAATAATCATTTTCATTGTCACAAGTTTAACAAGATATTTTTGCTCAAGTAATGACCCCTTTTAAACTTAGGCATGTATTTATTTATTCATTTATGATTTATCGGTGAAAACCCCTTTTTTTTCAAAAAATCCAGAAGGTAACAGTTAAAGTGGATATTTTTCTCTGTCACAGGGAAGAAACATGAATAGAAAGAAAAAAACAAATTTTTAATTCTACCATGAGCTTTGAAAACATTTTCAATGCACAAGAAGTTGGAAGCATTGAATTGAGAGCAATGCAAAGGTCACGCCACTTGAAATGAGGCCATGGTGCAGTGAGCAGCTTGGCTCTGGAAATGGTCCATGCTCATGAAGGTTATAGATAAAAGCAACATTTCTGCAAAATGTTTGGTCATTTGTCATCGACCCTGATGTCAATGAAACAAAATGTTGGTGGCAGAGATTAACTTTAGTGGCTCCTTGACTCAGTTTTACTCTGAGGTGCAGCTTCATGCTTTATTTCAATACAAAATTACATCAGTCTCATTATTGACTCCACATAAGCTGATTATCCATCATATTTTTACTGGAAAAAATACATAATTAAATTGAGATCAGTGTGCGAAGAAAAGATTCATGTAGCTCTCCTCTCTACACAAAATACATTTTATAAACAAACAAGTTTCAAGTTTGTCTGAGTCAGGTGCTAAAACAAGAGGAGATGTTGTCATAGGAATTATGAAAAAAATAAATGTGAGCGTAATAACATTGCTGTGTGACACTAATACGGTTGACGTGTAAATAAAGAAGAAAGAAGGATGGTCAATACATACAAAATTCAAAATTCATTAATAAATGTATATCCTGATAAGAATCTTAGGAATATTGTGAAAAACACTAATATTAATACACTAATAATAATACACTAATAATAACAACACTAATAATAATAATGATACAAACATAAATTAAATTAAATTAAATTAAATGTGAAGTCAAATTACAACAATATACAAAGAGGTTGTCAAACAACATTTGATATGTTGCACAAACTAAGAATTGCTTGATTTAATACAAACTTAGTTAAGTCATGGAAGATAAAAAAGAAAGTAATGCTTTTGTTCCTTCACTAACCCAACCTTAGTGTTTTTTTTTAATTCTTTTATTTTAGATTTGTCATGGCATGGACAGCCTGGGTCAACCATCCACATTCTGGTTCTATGGTTTATTTGTCCCGCCCAACTCTGCAGGCTTGTCGTGTGACAGGGACAATCCTCAAGAAATTCCTCTGTATATTACTACAAAGAAAGCTGATTAAGAATAAAATTTAGAGTAAACAATTTTGTAGAACGGTCATATTTTACTTTCCTGTGGGTTTTATAATGTAAGTTGAAACTTACAAATTACAGTGGCCACCTGTGGACATTGATGTTTAGCTGGTGTTTGTCAAGCTGCTGAAAAGCATAGAAATTATGGAGGGGAATCAACCGAATGATCATCAAGGGCATTTTATAAAAACCTGTGTACAATGTAATATTGTTTTACTAATATATACTGCTGGCCTGGTAAGACTAAAACTGGAACACTTCTGTAAGAAAAACTAATGCCTTCTTCCAAAGGGTAAGGTATGATTTAAATAAGACATTCTTTAGTTTAAAAAATAGTTAACATTCCTCACCATATTCCATCTACCTTCTTTCTACCACTTGACCGAAGTCAGGTTGCAGGGGCAGCAGCCAGAGCAGAGAGGCCCAAACTTCCCTCTCCCCAGCCACATGGTCGAGCTTTTCTCACCATATTAAGGGTTTTAATTAAGTAAGAAGATAAGTGCCTGTTCTTCCTATTACAGCTCTGTATTGTGTATTGACTGCTGTACGGTATGCATTGTCCAAAGCTACCCATCCATTAGAAGACTTTCAAGATTTCAAGATTTTGAAAAGACTTTGGATCTTACAGAGTCCCAGTTGACAAGAATACAACTTTATTCTCTCATCATTTTTTACCTCCATGGAATAATATATACGATAATTTCAAATAATTTGATGTTGTTGTAAGCCCAAGACCAGGAAAAGACTGATCTAGAACGACTCAAATTACCATCTTATACTTAACAACCAAGATGATGGGAGTGCGCTAAGACTCCAGTAAGACCCCTAAAATTTCGTTTTTGACTTTCATGTTTTAGTTTGCAACAGTGAAAATCGTTTGGAGTAAGCCCAGCATAAGGTATATCAATATACAAGTATGGACTGACGGTTCGTTGTAGTCCTTTTGTGAACTACTCCATTAATCGTGCCAAAAGATTTAGTCTTACTAGGTCTTACCTTACTAAAGTTATACCTGAGTAGAAGTATACAGTCTATAGTAATAAAAAGTTGAAGGGGCTTTTAGAAGGGAACCAGCAGTCCGGATTTACCGCATCCTCTGTATATGTGCATCGTACATCATCCAGACCTGGTCTAACTTAATTCTATTCTCTTTTCACATGAATATGTCAGCGAGGAGAAAAATAACACTTCCAGCATATGTTTTTCCCACAGAGCCGAGCGGAATGCTGCATCTTTCCTTCTTTGAGAGGAGGCTTGTATTCCCGAAAGGTTTCCACTGACAAGATAGATTCAAATTAAAGATAGATTACCACACATAACACAGTGGTTGGATAAATCAAAATATATAAAAAATAAAGAGTTTTATTTCATGCAAAGCGTTTTTATCAGCGCTTGCTGCTGACCGGCAGTGCCATCACGGTGCGGAAGATAATCAATCTCAAATCAATTAGGCAGTAATTGCTGAGTCAATGGGGGAGGCTGGTTAAATATTGATAAATTTCTAATGGGCTCATCAGGCTTTATTGACAGCTTTGGAAAAGAGACAGCACCGGTTCAGGCAAGGCGGGATGAAGGAGGAATGAGTGGATGGCTGAGTGGCTCAGGAGATTTTCTCTCCTCATGCTGGACCCTCTTATGATCAATGTAAACATAGCTTCTTACTGTCTGCCAAAACCCCTTGCATCGTTGCTGGATGTACTGTACCTGCGGCACATTCTAAAACAATCAAGAATACATGTAGAACCTCAAGTACTCTAAAAGTACTCTAAAACCTGGCTATTTTTTTTTTTTATGAATCAGCCTATTCACAAGTTGCATTCCCGCAAGTGAAGACTTTTCAAGAATTTTGAAACTTTGCCTGTATAATTCAGCAAAAAAAGGTACATCTGAAGGATTTATTTTACGTTATGTTTACAGATAATTTTTCACATCCAATCTTATTGAATTTGCTCCATAGTGGAACATTCTTTGCTAAATGGTGACTAATTGGCAGAAAAAGCAATTAGTCCTCTGACTGATCAGATGAAAGGGGCTTTTCATCTTTGTGATGGATTCATAAAAGGTCTGAGCTATCCACTCAGAGCTACAGATCTCTATGTGCATCCCCCAGTCTGGAGGAATGCCCTTGTAGGTGTCTAATTAAAATTAATGATGGCCTATCAAATCTCTACAAATGTGCCAGTTTATTCATTTTATACATCTTTTGAGATGTTTGCCCATGTTTAATATACCCCAGGCTGAATTTATTTAGTATTTTCTTTACATCAGTGACGTATCCATCACGGATCTACCATAATGATGCATCTTGTTGAGGTAAAATTATTTCCATTGGGTCTTTGTTAAAAATAAAGACTTGAAATGGTAAGTCACAAGCTTATCATGAGTCAACCAAAATGAGTTGTTGAAAAAAGAAAAAAAATCACAGGTAATTTAAACAACATTGTTGTTGTTTTTTGCTACGTGATATAATATCAAGCTTTCTCATTAAAAATTGATAATTGGATAAAACATGCAAAAGGTTCAAATCAACAAAATCTATTGTCATCAAATTACAAGGGTGTGTGATGTTTGGGAAGGTGTATCATTTATGTGTACGCATGTTGCCTCCTGAGTTTGTCATCTATTCTTGGTATTATTTCACTGTGTGCTGAATATGTTTGTTTGCACAATGTGTCTATTTGCAGTTTGAGTTGCAATGATTCTGACCATTAGTAGAAGGGATGACCAAGGTGTTTTGTCTCATTATAAAAGTCAAAATACACAGGTGAAATAGTGCTGCAACAAGGAAAAAAACCCAGTTGTGTAAAGCAGCTCCTAACTGACAAGACAAATCAGCTTGACTGATTGAATCCTGGGTCTCTCTTTGACTGATTGGCAGCTTAATGACAAAGAGGGAGGGATATAGAAAACAAGCAGGGGGTAATTTTATCATCGATAGCTGAATAAAATTATTGGTTGTTGCTTTAAAGACAGGGCAGGTAGAGAAAAAATCCACAATATTAGCTTTCACCATCTTTAACCACATTTATCACATTTGGTTATTTTTGAAGTCCTCTCCTCTCTTGAAATAAATCAGTCTGAGTAAACATGAAGCAACCAACGATGAGCTTCCAAACCCCTGAAGGTTTAACCACCTCTGACAAATATTCCAGGCTCATACTGTGTGATACATCTTCTGGAGATGCCATGTTCACATCCATCTGTGTTTGTTTCTCATAGGCAGTTAATAGCATTAGCCTTTTGAGAAAAGCTATTAGATGATGGTTTCCCCATAAATCCTTGCTTTTATAGTCATAATTCTAAATGTGGGGGGATCAGAAGAAAACCATTTCAAGCTCTGGAATCCTCCTCAGAGCCAGACTAAACAATATCATTGTCTCTTTGCAGGATGACAAATGGCCACTGTATCCTTTCATTAAACATACCACCTAAGGAAGAATTTGAATGGTTTTCAGGACAAAGCCACATCATCATCCTGTATTATTCTAATCATACGTGTTGTTACAAATACATCACTTCACTAATGCATAGTATCTCCATCTGAGCAAAAGCTTCGTAATCGAGTAGATGGTTGGTTATCAGAAAATTAAAACCCATTTAATCTTAAACTGCAGTTGCTTTGATGTGAGTTAATTCAATATGAATGTGTCTTGAGGGCTTTTAAAATGGAGATTGGGGTTAAGATTAGATGTGCCTGTGGAATACCAGCACGGGGTGGCATGCCCATGGAGGACTAATCGTGTAAGGAAGTCTTTCTTTGAACCCTTTCAGAAACTAGTAAAATGAATTAAGAGACTCCTGGCTTGTTTACTGCCACAGGGCCTTGGCCCAAACCCAAATTGTGAATGGAAGGGGGAGTATTCGAAGATGTATTTTGTATCATTTTGTTTTCTACTTATTCCAATGATTTATCAACTGAAATGAGACTGAACAGGCTTGGAGAATTTGTTCTGTATCAGCAACAGAAAAAACCTTCCCCTCCCCAACCAAATATTGAAATGCTGCACAAACAGGCGACTAATAACTGTTCTGCTGAGCCTCATATAGGCTGGTAAGAGTATTCTGCTGCTGTACTAGGCATTTTGGATGGTGTGTAAGTATATAAGATGATATTCAGATAGATAGATAGATAGATAGATAGATAGATAGATAGATAGATAGATAGATAGATAGATAGATAGATAGATAGATAGATAGATAGATAGATAGATAGATAGACAGATAGATATTGATATATATATCTATAGATATAGATATATATATATATATATTGATATATATATGGCATTATCGTGCCGTCAATTGATACAATCCCACTGCATTTTTAAATTATTGGTATAAATATCCAGATATCTTTTCCTTTTGGCTTGTCCCTTCAGGCGAATCAACCTTCTCCATCTAACCCTATTCTCTGTATCCTCCTCTCTCAGACCAACTAACTTCATATCCTCTCTCACTTTGTCCATAAATCTTCTCTTTAGTCTTCCTCTTGACCTCCCGCTTGGCAGCTCCAATTCCAGCATCCGTCTACCAATATGATCACTATCGCTCCTCTGTACATGACCGAACAATCTCAGTCTCTCAAGCTTTTCCTCAACCTGTTCCCTGCTCTCGCTACAGATCACAATATCATCGGCAAACATCATGGTCCATGGAGATTCCAGTCTAACCTCATCTGTCAGCCTATCCATCACCCCTGCAAACAAGAAGAGGCTCAGGGCTGATCCCTGATGAAGTCCCACCTCCACCTTGAACACCTACAGTGCACCCTACCACTGTCTCACAGCTAGCACATATCCTGCATCAGCACTGACATACTTCTCTGCCACTACAGACGTCCTGATACAATACCAGAGTTCCTCTCTCAGCACCCTGTCTTATGCTTTTTCTAGGTCTACAAAAGTGCAATGCAGCTCCCTCTGACCTTCTCAGTACTTCTCTATGAGCACTCTCAAAGCAAATACTTCATCTGTGGTACTCATTTCATGCATAAGGCACAAATGCTGACATCTGCTCTCAGTCTAGTTTCCACTACTCTTCATTGTATGGCTCATCAACTTTATCCCTCTATAGTTACCGCTATTCTACACATCCCTCTTATTCTTTAGGATGGGCAACATCACACTTCTTCTCCATTCCTCAGGCATCTTCTCACTCCCTAAGATCCTGTTGGATCTCTCTCTCTATCTCGTTGAGTAATCTAGCCAGTAACTCTACCGCTGCCTCTGATAGGTATATCATCAGGATCAACTGCCTTTCCACTCTTCATCCTCTTCAATGCCTTCCTTACCTCATTTTTACTAATCTCTGGTACTTTGTGGTCTACAATAGTCAGCTCCTCTACCCTTCCCTCTCTTCAATTTTCCTCATTCATCAGCTCTTCAAAGTACTCTTTCCATCTTCTCATCACTCTTCTCGCATCTGTCAATTCATTTCCCTCTCTATCCTGAATCACCTGGACCTGCTGTACATCCTTTCCGTCTCTATCGCTCTGTTTTGCCAACCTATATAAATCATTGTCTCCCTCATTACCCCCCAACCAAGCATAAAAGTAATCGTACACCCTTTGTTTTGCCTTTGCTACCTCTATCTTTACCTTATGCTGCATCTCCCTTGTACTCCTGTCTGTACTCTTCAGTCCCCTCAGTGTCCCACTTCTTCTTTGCCAAACGCTTCCTCCGTACATACTCTTACACTTCCTCATTCCACCACCAAGTCTCTTTATCATCTTTCCTTCCAGACGACACAAGAAAGTACTTTCCTACCAGTCTCCCTGATTACATTAGCTATAGATGCCCAGTTATCTGGAAGCTCTCCCTGACCACCCAGAGCCTTTCTCAACTCCTCCCTGAAAACCATACATCCCTTTTCAGCATCCATCACTTTGTCCTCTGCTCGGCCGTTGTCCTCTTGATCTTCCTTGTCATCAGAGTAATCTTACACACCACCATCCTACGCTGTTTGGCTACACTCTCACCTACCACAACTTTACAGTCACTGATCTCGCATTACCTTGTCTATACAAGATGTAGTCGACCTGCATGCTCCTACATCCACTCTTATTAGTTACCCTATGTTCCTGTCTTTTCTGGAAAAAAAGTATTCAATACAGCTGTGTCCATTCTTTTTGCAAAGTCTACCACCATCTTTCCCTCTGCGTTCCAATCATGATACAAAATCTGCCCATCACTTCTTCATCACCTCTATTACCTGCACCAACATGGTCATTGAAGTCTGCCCCAGTTACCACTCTCACATCTCTGGGGATATTCTGCATCACTCCATCTGACTCATGACTTCTCCTTCTACTCTAACTCACATCCCACATGTGGGGCATATGTGGGGCATAGCCATTAACAACACTGAGCATCACACCTTCAATCTCCAGTTTCAGACTCATTAGTCTATCTGACATTCTTTTCACCTCCAGAACATTCCTAACAAACTCCTCTTTCAAGATAACTCCTACTCCATTTCTCTTCCTCTCAGTACCATGAAAGTACAACTTAAAACCTGCTCCGAAGCTTCAAGGCTTATTACCTTTCCACATGATCTCCTGGACACAAAGTATATCCACCTTCCTTCTCTGCATCATGTCAACCAACTCTCTACCTTTTCCTGTCATTGTCCCAATATTGAAAGTCCCTACCCTCAGTCCGGGACTCCTGCCTTTCCTCTTCTCTCTCTGCTTCAGAACACGCCTTCCTCCTCTCCTTTTTCGACCCACAGTAGTCCAATTTCTACTGGTATCATGTAGGTTATCGGGACCAGTGGCGGTCGTCGATAACCTGGCCCTCGACCGATTCGGTGTGGAATTCTTAGGTTCGATTCACATATTTGGTTTTGGCACAAGTTTCAGCCAGTGGCCCTTCCTGACACAACCCTCTATATTTTTCCGGGCTTGGGACCGGCTCAGGGAGACACTCGTCTGTGCCCCTCAAGTCTTACTCCGGGAGACACTGCCCCATACTGCCCTGAGGCTGCATTAGTATAAATATCCAGATATAATAAAAGGTAAATATATGTTCAATTGAGAGGGAGATTTTCTGTTTGACAGCAGATTTATTTCAAATTGATATGCTTTTGGTAAACCTTATACTACTAATAATCATCATAAACACATTGCTTAATTTTTCTGCTAATATTCTTATCCTCTTTTTCTGCTTTTCTAGAAAAAAAAAACTTGCGGGATTTCACAATGGAATGGTTATTCCTGAGGTTGTTTATCATATCAAAAACAAAATACGTTCATTGCCTCTTTCTCTCTCGTCTTTTTTTTTACCTTGCAAGTCAATATTGTATTGACTGTTTTTGAGTGAAAGTGTTTTTGGAGGACTTTGATTGTGATTACACAGTTCCGATACTGTCAACATTTTAATCAACACCCTGCTCTTCTTGTACCCATGTTACTTCATACTTCATGGTTAACTCCACGATAGATTATCTGTTAGCTTCCAGCCAAACATTCTGCAGGATTCTGTTAGCGTTATGTTCAACCGACCAATAATGTCCCTTTATTTTAATTTCTTTGCTATGTTTGGGTAAACCCTGATCCGCACACACACACACACACACACACACACACACACACACACACACACACACACACACACACACACACACACACACACACACACACACACACACACACACACACACCTATAAACACCACAAGACAGAGAGGGAGCCACATCACACGTCACAACTCGAGCACCTCACCGAACAGTCATAGCCCCGCACATCCTGC
>CAAKHD010004489.1:17459-48117 GCA_901007705.1 Fistularia tabacaria
ACACACCTATAAGACCTGATAGTGTCCGGACTAGCTCTGACTCAAATTTTGAATTAAGGTGGAAGTTCAGTGCTATAGCTTTTCTCTGTCATCATCCTGGAATCCTGGAATTCCAGCACCTCCATCATTGCTATTTTTTGATTTTGGTCATATCTATGTAATTCCCAGTTTAGAAATCACTTTTCCATCTGCTACATTTCCAAAGCTTTTAGACTGGTTTCTGCAAATTATCTTGGCATCTGTGGTTTTGTCTTTTTCAGATATACCATTATGCTAGTGACCTTCTTCCAATCACGTTATCTCCTAAACTGTAAAGGCTCCTGAATCCATCTGGGGGATCAAAATGCAAACTAGTTTCATTTATTATTCTGACTGTTGCAGGTGACTCAAAGAAGCTTCCGCGTGGTTCTTAAACTGCAGACAGGGCAGTATCCAGAAGAATTCATCCTATTTTATAGACAATGGCTCAGTTAGTAGAGCCAGCTCCAGTTGGACTGTTGGCAGTTCGATTACTGTCTCCTCCTGTCTGAGTCTAGAAGTGTCCTTGGGTTATAGAATAAGCGCAAAGTTGCTTGCGATGGCATGGTCAGCGCTTTGCATTGAAATTCTGCCACCATTGATGTGTCTATGGGTGTGTGTACAAATGGGTGAATGCAATCCAGTGCAAAAAGTGCTATGCAACCAAAAGGTGTGAAAGCACTATGTATCTGGAGACCATTTATTATTTGTGTGTGATAAATGCCATAAGCATAAAATTTCTCGCCTGCACATCTTCTTTTACACAAAAAACACGATGTTCTGCCTTTTATCTGAACAACTTTCGTTTTTTTTACTCATTCCAAAAATGCCAAATGATCTTCCTCAATGCGTTTAACTTCTACATGAATACAGTTGGCTTCAGACAATTTGGGATGCTGTACTGCACTTCATTAAAATTACAATATTTTTGTAACCTCTGAAAAACACAAAGGTAACAGACAATCAGCGGAAAAAAAGAGACATACAAAGAAGCAGTCATGATTTAACCAGTGGCAGATTGACTTGTTTTCAGCCACACTGCACTTACAGTGACCATCTTACTTGGCAACAAACACCAGTTAACCAAAATCCCATCAACGCGATTGATTTCTCTTTTCTCCTCTTGTGGCATTTCCCAAGTGAGCGCTTGATGTTATAAGACTTTCTACCAAGTGTTTCACCCCTCAAAGCTGTAGAAAAATGTGGAATATTTGAACGAAATGGCAAATGAAAGCACAGAGCTTCACAACCTATGTTGTCATCCAAGGTGTTTCCAATAGCCATTTTTATGTCCCCATTGAATTTACTCACTTACATCCATTTAAGAAGTTTTAATTGCATTTCCAGGAAATTAAGATTTGTTTGAATAGTGAGAATCTAAAATAATTACTTTTAAAATAAATTATAAAAAGGAGAGTGTATCTGACAAAATGTTTCGTTTACATTAAATTCAGGACTTTTTCCTTCAAACCCTGGAAAATCATTGATTAATCTGTAAAAAAATGCTATGAGATCCAAAGTGGAATGGAATTCAGCTAATTCAGAGGGAAAAAAAACAGAAAAGAAATACAGAAAAATTATCATTTAAAAGATTTTGAAATTAGTAACAATGTTTTTGTGCTCAGGACCTCAAGATATGGACTTGTGGCGATTGTTGCCATAATTAGAAGATTGTAGAATATGACAGAAACTTGCAAAATATAATAGAAACTTGTAAACAGAATGGGACACACTGCCATTATGAATTTAGACATCAATAGATCTTTTGTATTCCATATATCATGACAAGCAGTTTTTCTTAGACCATGCAGTCAAATTTTAAGCAAATCAAAAATATTTACAGGCAGTCCAATTATGTTGTTTCGCATGAATCATTATTTTGCTGAGTTCCGATCCCAAAATCATGTCCCTGGCAATATTTGAAAATACTCTTCCAGAGTATGAAATAAATGAACAGCTACTAATTGAGTCCAACGCCATTTCTGAATCTTGAGTCTTGACATGAACATGAAAAGATCATCAGAATCCTGCACTGATTGTTAATTTGAGACCCACCGATTCGAGTTACTTGAATCAAAATAATGACACATCGATTTATGTTCAGGTTGCTACTCTTCCAATTTCAAAGCTTTTGTCACATTAATCTTTATGTCTGCATGCTTACTGCAACTAACAATTGGCACCACTATTTTTCCTAAAGTTATTACCGGGCGCGGGGCTGGATTAAGAAAGAGTAGGTTGAGGCTTTGTAATTAATTAATCAGATTTTAATCACATTTCAATATTTGACACAATAAAAAAAGTAAATAAATGTAAGTTAGTTTGATGAATGAGTTGATATGAACAAGCTTAAATATCTTGTTTATTTTCACATCAGTACATGACACAGACCAGATGAGTTCAGAAAACATGTCTATCTTCAATATGATCGTTTTTTTAACTTCCCTTCTGTCCTCATACAATTGTTGGATTTATTTTGCCATTGTCTTTCTGGACGGCTGTTTGTTATTTGCGGCAGCTGAATCAATCTGCAGAGCTTCTTCTAAGCCCTTATCCTCTACCCCCAAGAAGACGGTGGTCTACAGTGCACAGCGATCCATCTCTCCAGAGAACTGGCTCATTTATTCAACTTGGATTTGGACATTATATTTCTGGACTTGAACCACAATATGTGGTCATGTATTGACTGGCGACAATCTGCTTGCTTGTATTATCAGTGCTGTCATCTTCTGCAGCAGTGGTAACATTACCATGCATGTTTAGTGTTGAGATGGTAACGGAGGGTGAAAGTGCTACTGTGATATATAAACTCTATAAAACTTATGACTGAATTTTCCTTCAAGCAGATTTGTCGTATCTACCTTGTCCATCATGCAACTACACTATGCGTCCGTTTACTCTGTCCCCCTGGAACTTGAGCAATTAGAAAGTGCGTTGATTTACTTAACACATTATTTTTTCTGTTTTAAATTATTATTAAAATTCTTATTAATTGCTGTTGTCTCAGGCATGTGGTGTAATTTTAGTAACCGAAAACCAATTTGTGAGCATCAGAGTAGAGTAGAGTAGAGTAGAGTAGAGTAGAGTAGAGTAGAGTAGAGTAGAGTAGAGTAGAGTAGAGTATCATTTATTGATCCCGAGGGTAATTAAGGTGCCCAGTAGCATACATACATAAATACAGATGATAAACACAAAGACATTACACACATCATTGCACATATATTCACCATACAGCACACTCTTACATACATTTAGTCAAGTCAGATCTTACACACATCTACACACACCTACACACACACACACACGCGCACACACACGCACACACACACACAGCTGGGGCTGTGATGAGAAGAATAAGAGTGGTTCATCACATGTGCCATAGCTGAGTGGCAAAAGCAGCAAAAAGAGTCAAAAACTGGAAAAGTGTCCAGGTGTCTCAAAGATGTCACTTTGCACAGTCCAGGAAGAAATCAGGGTGAAGTATTACTTGAATAGCTGGGAATCCACAAGTTGCCCACTATGTGTGGCCCCACCTCTCTTCACACTCACTCACTCACACACACACACACACACACACATACACACACCCTGGTGCAAGAAGTGATTGTCCTGTTTTGCTGTATTGTAACAGGGCATCATTTAATGTGGCTATATTGCAAGTGTCCCCTCTCGAGTAACTGAGGATTTATTTTTAAGCCAAAACCAAAACAACCAGTCATCACACACTTTAATTCTATTTTGACCACAACAAATCTCATTAATGAAAATGATAGATAGCAGGCAAATGGGTGAATTAATCACTGATTGACTACCCTTTGGGGCTTTGGAGTAGCATTGAGATTAATGTGACTGAAATTTCTCCAGAATGAAATTACCTCAAGCTGCAATATTAAAGCAAGATTGTGTCCCATATGTTGTAGTGTGGTGTATTGACAAGGAAATATGACAACGGAGTTGTGGAGGGGTTCAAACTTTGATGTGTAGACACACCAACAGAATAATTCACCTCTCCCGAACATTCGGGAACGTCAGTATATGTACACTTTGTAACCACGTCCCCCAAGCCATCAGTCCCTGGGTGAGAGGCCACACCCTTTAGTGTCCGCCACAGTAGCACACATTCCTTACTGATGTATTGACAGAGGGCAAGTCTGTGGTGCTGTATTCATTAGGCCCTCCAGATGTTTCCCATCAGGTAAATTGGGACATTTCTTCAACAGGGGAGCAAAGCCTCCTTGTCAGCTGCTCTTTATTGTGAGTGTCCATTGTATCAGACTTTAACAAGGCTGCAATGGGAGCCCATCACAGGACTGATGGCTGTGTTACCGCAGTGCTCTATGGTCGTGATGGCAGACAGGAGCCTTTCCCTCTGTTGTCCCAGGTAACTGAATCTTCAGCTGCTGTAGACGCAGGCATCATATACTGATATTGTGAAAATGCAAAGTAATTTGGTTTGTGTCCCATCTGGTGCCTTGTAGGAAATCCTGGGGCCATCCCTCAATATAACTTTCAAAAATACTGGCACTTGGACATGGGTGAAAAGATCCAGTAAAGCAGATAAAACAGACAGGTATTTCCCTACATGGAGCATCCTAGCTTATTGGAGTTGCTCATTTGGTTTTAACTTAAAATAGATGTCTTTGACAGATAAAATAAAATAAAACAAAACAAAACAAAATGAAACAAAATAAGTAAAGTGTGGCATGGTACCGCAGTGGTTAGCACATCTGCCTCACAACATGAAGGACCCAGGTTTGATTCCCACAAGGGTCCTTTCTGAGTTCTCACCTGTGTCTGGGTTACTCCAGTTTCCTCCCAGAGGTCAAAAACATGCAGCAGGTTATTTGGAAAATTGGGAAAATAGCCCTGAATGAGAGAGTGAATTGTTGTCTGTCTGAATATGTGGCCCTGCGATTGACTAGCGACCAGTTCTGGGTTTACCCTCCTGTCGTCCGATGGCAGATGGGATAGGCTCCAGCAACCCCTGCGACCCTGAATTGGAAAAGTGGCAGACGACGGATGGATTGATGGATGTGTGAAAGAGAGATTTAATGGTTCTTTGTCTTTGTAAGTCAAGGTCAAGGTTGTACCCTGCAACCTTAATTGCAGGATAAGCAGTAGATATTTAATGGATGGTCTGACCCCATGACAGATTGGACTTTAACAAATTAATCTAAGATAAAATCTGTCTCTTTTTTGAGGCTTTGGACAGATATGTATTTCCAAAGGTTAGATGACACTTAATCAGCATGCAAACAGCATGTGTCTCTGGTGAAAATGGATTATATTCATTTCTTTCTGCTAATTCAAAAAAATCCATATTAGTTTTGTGCCAAAACTATTCTGGAGATTGTCTGTCTTCATGCATCATAAAATATGACTCCACAGATGTCTATTCCTCTTTGTGAATGGAACATTGCGAAGGCTTTTAGACTATATGATTGACACAGTGCACATAGACAAGTGTTTTAATAGGTTAAGGTACTTTCACATATTTCTATCAGTTTAGATAGGTTTAATATGCCTTAAACAATCATACCAACTGTATCACGTCACAACCTGATAATGCCAAAAACGTCCATGGAAAGTTACAATGACATTCATGTCAAAATAAAGTAGTAGAGGAAATTATGAAGAAATAGAAGAAATTCATGGGCCTCACATGAATATTTATATTTACATGTGTTTTTACTCTCACACAGTGAGGAGAAATGTGACTGACAGTCAGATGGCAATTGTCAATCTAATGAGTGGTATTCCCAGCACCATATGCTGCCACTGTGTAGGACACAGCACTGCCATTCTGCATTTTTTATCATTTCATTTCAGTGAAGAAGAAGACCGACCAAGCGAGAGCATGAGGCAGAGCTGAATATTCAGTGAAAATTTTAATGCGTTGTTTTGAGCAGACTGAGCCTCAAACAACGAAACAGTAGGTTTATGAACACCTGTTTGCTTTCGATGCTTTATTTTTTTTCTTTTCCTCCAAATCTGCTGCATGTTCATTCAGTGTGAATGTGAGGAATTTATTTTTGGATCATGCAGCAAAGTGATTTCTGACAATGGATTTATAGTGGGCACTAAAAAGGTTAGCAATTGTACTATATTAGAACTTTAAAGAGGGAAGGGAGTTCTTCCTCTGGACCAGATCAAGCCTGATCCATGAAATATTCAAAAAGCTGTTTTCCCTGGGATAGTAATTCATCATCCATATATAGCCACCTTTTTATCACTCCTCCTGGATGATTCTTGATTCTGGCAATGCATTTTCGCCCAGACTAAGATGATGAATAAAATATTCAACTGCCTACTTAGTCATGTTGGGGGTGCGAGTGCGGTATAGGGGTTTGCTGCAGGTGGGTGGTTATCAGACAAGTAACCATAAATTACCAGGGAACTGTAGCTAAACTTAGTTCAACAGTTCAAGACTCAGTTTAGGATAAAGAAATGGTAAAGTTCCACTTGTGATTCAGTGTGCGTGTGTGTGAGTGTGTTTGTGTGTCAATGTCTGTGTTTGTCTTAGTGTGTGGCTGGACCTGTAAGATGGAAATATTGACCGATCTTATTAATACCCAAGGGCCAGACAGCAATAAATTACATAATAAAAGGAGCTGAGCGCTAAGGTAATCAACACATCCATGTTGGTTGGAAAAGGGGGCAGGAAAGCAACCCTGGGGGGAAGTTACAGTATCAACAGTGAGTACATTTCCATACTGTCGTATTATCTAAAAATGTTATTGAATTAAATACGTCAAAGTCAACGTGGACGATCACTAGAACTATTTTTATCACATCTTCATGACTGAATCTTGCAAGGGATTGGTTTGGAAAGGATGTGTCACCTTAACAGAGCTCAGGAAGCTTTGATTAGTCTTCTGTGAAGCAATAGGGCGGTGCAAGAAAGAAAACATCCTTCCTTGAAATTGCAATTGGCTCCTGGAGGGAGAGTTTGAGCCCCATGGAGGACTTGAATTCAAGTAAAGAAATTCACAATATTAGACACTTGAGCGACATTACATTTAAAGGTACCAGGCTCTGGGAGAAAAGACTGGTATTAGCTTTCATTAAAATAGATGAGTTTATTTTTATCCTCGTGAGCCATCTGAATATTGCAGACTCAATCTTGGCCGATGAGGAATAAGAAGGAGTTAAATCATTCTCAAGCAATTAATCCACATGGTCACTATGTGATTAAGTGGGTAAAGAGTACTGTGGTTAATCAATCAGCTTTCCTGGATGAGGCGCTTTTGAAAATTGGTTTTCATTTGATGCCTCTTCAACATACTTATGTATATTTAATTTTGTTTAATTTTAATGTGTAGTTTACAATTGAACAACAGACTGCATCCAGCAAGTTGGCCACAGGGAAATACAAAGGAGTAGACAAAACAGGGAGAATTGTAATAGTGATATGATAGTATTTCACAGATACATTATGATGTTACATATACATCTCTTTTCACTGGTAAGAAAATGGTGAGCAATGTTCTCAGTAATTCATTTGATGACTGTCACAGAAAGATGAAGCAAGGAGCGTAATATTCCAATTCTATGAGCCAAGTCTTGTCCAGGTCAATTGCCCCACAACATTTATCTAAGAAATATGTAATGTAAATTGTTGAAAAGAATACAATATTATTGATATATGAAATGGTAAAACTAAGGAGTAAAAAACCCTGACTGCTCTGCATTTGCTCTGCAAAGAAATCAACAAAGGGATTCAGTTTTGTATTTGATAATGTTGCATTGAAAGATAAGAAAGGAGACATATTATTTCTAACTGAATCCTAAAAGGAAATCACTTTGAGTAGTTCTCGGACAAAAGCAAAAAAACGATACAATGAAAACAATTAAGGAAAATAAATGACATGTTTTCGAAAAACAGCAGTGCGGTGGCGCACCGGTTTGCGCTTCGGCCTCACAGCACAAAGGTGGTTCGATTCCAACTAGGGGACCTTTCTGTATGGAGTTTGCATGTTCTCCCCGTGTCTGCGTGGGTTTCCTCAGGTTAACTGGAAAAAAAGGGAAAATTGCTCCAAATGACTGAATGGGTGAATGGTTATTCTTCCGTATATGTGGCCCTGCTATTGACTAGCGACCAGTCCAGGGTGTCCCCCGCCTCTTGCCCGATGAAATCAGGGATAGGCTCCGGCGACCCTGAGTGCAGGATGAGCGACACACGATGGATTGATGGATGTTTTTCCTAACCCTTACTAAACAAAATTAAGCAAAAATAGAATCTGAAAGGTTGATATAATTGAAAGAACTTTTTTTATAATGTAGTTAAAGTTAGATAATGTAGTGGCTTTTCTTTCAACGTTTTTTTTTTTTTGTCGTACTTTAATTACGAGCTGGTGACTGATATTGAAATCTAACACAGTTTTGTATGGCTCATTCTGAATTGTGTGCTTGTTAAGGCTAAGAAGGCTAATGAAAAATACCAGGCATATTTAACTCATTTGACCATCCACTTAAACACCTTTCATGTAGTTACAGCAGCATCCATGGAATATATTTAGCTTTGCCACCGCAATCTACCTGCACCTCAGTGGGACTATGTTTATTTATTTTTTCAATTATGATGTTTTCTTATTATACGATTACATCCTCCCTCTGATTCTTTAGAGATGGATATTTCTGAAGCAAAAATATGCAAGTAAATGCATTTGGCTATTTAATCTCTTTAGCCTTTCTCATCTTTCTCATAGTATTAAAGGCCTTACTTCAACCCACTGATTGCATAATTATCCGCTGTCTGAGTGAATTAGGAGCCATTTCCAAGCTCATTGGGTGCTCAAATCAAATGAAACTACACTGCACTTTTGTGGACATAAATCTCTGTCCCAGAGCCTGCTGGCACTTTCCCTGGAAGTGATGGGCTATTTGTGGGTTTTGACTGTACAGATGAAAATCTCAGATGAAAATCCTAATCAGAATAAAGTGCATTTAATAGGATGTCATATTACTGAACACCATTGTCCGATGGTCATTTTGTGTTCAACATCCACAGTTCCCAAATCAAAACATATCTTCAGAGATGACAACCTAACCCCCAAAGGATCCAGCTGTTACTGTTTGCACTGTGGTACATCACAGGATTGCATCTTCATACCCAAGCAGTCCCTCAGAAAGTCTAACCTTAACAATTGTATATCACCACTGTGTCAAACACTGAGATATGGGGCTGACAGACTGAGTGGGGAAGAAATGTGTGAAGATTTCCCTGCAGACCCTCAATGCCCAGTAAGACTGCTCTCCCACTTAATTGCACTATGCAGTATAGAGTCAATTTCTAAGATGAAGGAAGGGTACTCTGTCTTGATATGCTTTTAACATCATTCAGATGGCCAACCTCTTCCAGACAAGACTATTCAGACTTTAATTATTCTGTGGCAACTGATGCTCAGGAATAATGGTTGCACCTACCTGAACCACAATACAGGTCCAACTTGCAATGAATAATATGGTAGGGGCCCAGGAATTGGCCAGGATGGAAACTGAAAGTGCTTGACTGGTGTAGGAATGAGAAGGATTGTGATGTCACTTTTACATTATTCATTTTTCTTTTTTTCCAAATGAATGTTGAAAGAATATATTCTACTGTACTTTGTGAATTTTGGTGTAAGCCATTTCAACTGTATACGATATGATAACCATTCAATGATAGTGCAAATCTGAAAACGCATGCACACATGCACGAACACACACATTACTACGAATAACCTTTCATTGATGTTAATTCCACCACTGACTTTGTAACATTCATTCATTATCTATGCAGCTTATCCTACACTCAGGGTCTGAGGACAGGGTCTACACACAGCTTTCATTGGGTGAGAAGCAGGGTTCCCCCCGGACCATTCATCAGTTAATCATTTGGCCACATTTAGCGGCATAGAACATTCACTCTCTCATTCACAAGTCTGGGCAATTAAGGGCCTCTAGTTGATCTACTGCATGTTTTTGGACTCAGGGAGGGAACCCATACAAATTAAGGGAGAACAAACAAACTCTACACAGAAAGCGCTCCAGTTGATATTGAACCTGGTATGATCTTGCTGTGAGGCCTCCCACTTTGCAACATGTTTGTTTTTTTAATCTCTTCTCATGACTTCAAAATACTGCATAGGTATGTTTTAGATCTCTTCGTGGGAGACTGATGCTGCTTTTGTTGCATCATTAATTGCAATCATGCAAATTATGAGCTTTTTGATTCACCTGAATACTTAATAATGAGAGTCATATTGTTCATTGCGTGCACCTTAAAAACATAAAGGTGGCTTGTCAGCAATTTGGGGTAGCTTGTATCCGGCCATAAATACATCTGTGCCAGAGGTTCACCTCCACCCAAAAAGTGAGACAATCTTAAATTTGTTTTTTCTGTGTTCCACCTCAATCCTCTTATTCTTCTTTGCCTTTTAGCTTTTCCCTTCAGAGGTTGTCAAGGTGAATCAACCTCCTGATCTACCCTTTTCTCTGCCTCTTCTTCTCTCCTATCAACTAACTCCATGTCAAGTGCCCCCTTATTGTGCATCTTGAAACAGCCACACCACTAGTTTTCAGAGAGTCCTGTGTTTCAGCTGATGTTATTTGTCGGTTTTTCTTTGCATCCCGAACAATTTTCCTGGCAGTTGTGGCCGAAATTTTTGTTGGTCTACCTGACCGTGGTTTGCTTTTAACAGAGCCCCTGATTTTCCATTTCTTAATCACAGTTTGAACACTGCTGTCTGGCATTATCAATTCCTTGGATGTCTTTTTGTATCCCTTTCCTGTATTATACAGTTCAACGACCTTTGACCGTAGCTCTGTTGACAATTATTTTGCTTTCCCCATGACTCAGAATCCAGAAACTTCAGTGGCTGGATGAAGGATGCAAGGGTCCCAGAAACTCTTTCAGCTTTAATACACACACACTGACGACAAGCAAACAGATCACAGGTGAGGATGGTTACCTTAAGTA
This sequence comes from Fistularia tabacaria, assembly GCA_901007705.1. Lineage (NCBI taxonomy): Eukaryota > Metazoa > Chordata > Actinopteri > Syngnathiformes > Fistulariidae > Fistularia > Fistularia tabacaria. The sequence goes on from CAAKHD010004489.1 coordinate 28,438, forward strand.
GCCATTCAAACCCATTTGTGTCAACTTCTGTGCATGTTATCAGGCAAAAATCACTAGGGCATGTGAACTTTTGATCAGGGTCATTAGGGTAGTTTCTGTTGTCGTCATGATTTAAAAAGAGAAAACACAGTCTTTTGACAATAAATGGTTTCACCCCAGCACTACGCATGATTGGAAAAAAAAGTTTTTGTGTTATCATTCATATTCTCTGAAAATGGTCAAAGAATCATAGATTCTACTAGAGTATGTAAACTTATGAGCACAACTGTATTTTCCCCCGCCTCCTCCCTGTTCTCACTACAAATCACGTCATATGCAAAGAGTTCCACCTAAACAGATAGATAGATAGATAGATAGATAGATAGATAGATAGATAGATAGATAGATAGATAGATAGATAGATAGATAGATAGATAGATAGATAGATAGATATTTAAAACATGGCATCGCTACAGCTATTAATACATTCCCTTTTCTTACATAATCCTTCACAATCCTATGCAGCAAATTATTCATTAAGAAGTGTGTTGGATGTCATGTGTTTCCTTTTCCTTGCAACAAAAAAAAACAAAAACCGATAAAACTAAAGCTGTATGTGATCTGTTTCTATACAGACAGTGCTCCCATTACCTGACAAATAATGGAAATTAATTTCTCAGATTTATTAGTTGGAACATTGGGATCATTCATGTAAGTGAGTTATTTGTTGTTTCCACTCTGGGGGGCAACCTGTCACATGGCTCTAACTGGAAACAAACAATATTTTTTGATAAAAGAATCTGGCAGATTATGTAATAAAGGTGGCAGCCATGGCTACAAATGCCTTTGAGCAAAATAGGCAGGGGAAACCTGCTGGTTTGTATTTTCAGATGACTGCTGAGGTTCTCTTGGTGTACAATGGATAAGCATCTCAAAAGTCTAACCTAGTATACCACTTTTCTTACATTAACATTTTTTTACAGTTTGTGGCACATGTCAAAAGTGGTGTGGAGATAACATACAATGCATATCCTATACTGTTCTTTTGATCTATTTACATTAAAGTTTAAATCAGTTAATAAGGTCTAATTTTTGATGTATTCCATCCAGCTTTACATCCATCCATTGTCTGTGCTTATCCTACTCAGGGTTGCTGGAGCTTAGTCCAGCTGCCATCGGCGAGAGGTGGGGTACACTCTGGCAGTGCCAAATATACAGACACACAACCATTCACTCTCTCATTCGCACATCTGGGCAAATTTCACAGTTTTTTCAAATTAACCTGCTGCATGTTTTTGGACTGTGGGAGGAAACTGGAGAACCGGGAGGAAACCCATACAGAAACGGAGAGAACATGTAAACTTCACACAGAGGGTACCCCTGTCAGAATCGGTCCTTTGTGCTGTGAGGTCAAAGCGTTAGACGCTGCACAACTATTTCACCTATATTTTTAAAATTGATTTATATATTTTTTATAGCAAAATTTCCATTGATGTACCATGTTCATGTTAAAAAAATGAAAAGGTGAATTACTTAAAAAATAAATAAGTTGGTAACAATACTTAAAAAATATAAAAAGCTTGGTTTCGAATAAAGAATATTAAAATATTTAAAACAGCTCCCTCAAAAAAAACAGAAAGAAAAATTAATATAAAATGCACTGGTGAGGTAATTGCAGGGTGCTTTTACATTGAATTATTGTCATCCTCAGAAAGGAAAGTAAACTGATGCTATTTCACATCAATTTGAGAGCATAAAAGCTTGAGTGACAGGCACAGTCTGAGATCAAAATTTTTCTCCACTGGTGAACATGAAAACACCATATGAACCCATGTAATGCACTCACACACACACACACATGCACACACACGCACACACATATACACACATATGCACACATACATACAGCACAGCAAAACTGCCACCATGGTCTATTTCTCCAGATGGGTCACATTGCAATTTAGAGGCAATTAAAGGGTAATGAATGTGCTCAATTGAAACCCCTGTCTAGAGGGCATTTGCAGTGTATGATAGAGACTATATATTTGTGTGTGAAGGTGTGGTTGTGCTTGTGTGTGCGTTTTGTGGTTGTGTGTGTATTTGTGTGTGGGTGTGCATGTGGTTGTGTGTGTGTGCATGTTTGCTGGACACATTCAAGCTTATTGCTTTGTTACTGAAAAAGGTGAGATGACATGAAGACTGATGGTTATTGAATGGTTGAGGAATTTTATTGTATAACATCTATATTTTAAATAAATGGTCCTGTTTAATCTTAATTATTAACAATATACTTACTTCACGGTCTCATTTTCAGTAATTAGGGGAAGTAGGTGACAAATTGAATGCCTGTGTTGCTGACAATTGCTGAGTCTTTTTCTTTCTATTGTCTTGGCACACCTTGGAAATAAACACACAGGTTTAATGTAATTTTGTGCTTTTACAAATCAAGAATAAATTACAAAATGTGTGAATGATTGAAAAGATATGAATATATTTTTCTTTTTTGATTTTAATTCTAAAAATACTTCATACCAATCGTTGAAGTGGTTTAATTATAGATTTAAACTAACTTTTCTATGATGATGGGCGGCATAGCGCAGGAGGTAGAGCGATCGTCCTTGGAACTGAACCTTCCTGGTTCGATTACCTGCTCTTCCTAGTTTGTCGAAGTGTTGTTGAGCAAGACACTGAACCTCTAACTGCTCCCCTGGCGCTGGCAGACAGTAGCCAGCTGATCATGGTTCATCCATGATGGGTTCATGCAGAGAACAAATTTCCCCACGAGGGATTAATAAAGTATACATTATTATTATTATACAGACATCATGTGTGGATTAAAGATGCCCAGTAACAAGCCTTATTCTTTCAATCAAGGTTTTAACAACCTAACAGAGGGGGAAGAGATGTAATTGTGTCAAACACCTGTGTTTACCTGAAGACACAACGGCTGCAAAAAAAAGGGAGAAATGTGTAGCAGTATTACTCATTTTCATGTTCATTAGATCTCTCTAACCTGAGAAACCTAAACCAGTATTACTTCCTAACTGCTCTCCTAGGTGTTTTTAATTAGCGAGAAATCCTCGTTATATGAGGCAGATGGCACATCCTGTCTTTTGTTAAAGTCACACTAATTGGGATTCATCAAGAAGATGCGACGTAGCAGAATCCTTAATAAGGTAGCAACTTAGTCAAATAGTAGGGAAACTGATACCTCCAAAACCATTCTCACCTTGAAACTCAAATATAGAAATTGATGCATTGCCTATGCATTCGATTTGTGTTCTAGTTTAGGAAAGTTAAGGAAAATATCTGCAGTTTGGTCTCTGATTATCTGCCATCCCAATGTCAGAGCTTTATTGAGATGTTGCTAAAACCGATGACTGATTTGGATATTGTCTATCAAATCAACCACCAGATGAGTGGAAATGGAAAGCAATTCGCAGAAAATGTTTTTGGCCCGTGCACGTGAGCACCTCTTGCCCCCACATGCCAGTCTTCTCTGGGCCTCCAAGTACTTTGATAGCAGGACTTTGAGGAGAATTTGTGGAAGCTGTCATGTGAGTCCAGATCTGTCCTTCTAAACAAACACAGATGGCAAATGTGGCCAGAAATGAAGCTATGTTGACTTCCTCTGCTGAGTAGGCCTGACTTAAAATAGTGCCGGCTCGGGGTTTTGATATTCTAAAGCAAGATTCATGCTGTGCATCTCCAGAAAATATTCACTCTTAAAAGTGTTTATTAGCTTTTGTCTGGAGAAGAACAAATAAATTGAAAAGAACGTTAATTTGTGTGTTCACTGATGGGCCCAGTTTGAGCCAAGACCCTATCAAAAAATCAACAGGAATCAACAGATATATCCAGGGCAAATTTTACTTTAGGGCAAACACTAACCAAAGTCTCTTAATATATCAATTTTTTTTTTAACCTATTTTTCCAAATATTCACACTGACTATACATTTCATGTGTTTATTTTAAGGCTATGATGATAAAAAGTGTCTTATATTCATTTCTTACATATGTAAATGAATATTTCTCTATATATGTAAATATTTGATTTTCTTTATTTTCTTTTTTTCTTTTTTTTCTTTTTTAACACATATATGCATACAATTGTATATCATAACATTTTGAAATACACACAGTTCTGCTTCCAATACTGTCATGCATCACTCAGTTAATTCATCCATTTGCTGCACCCCAGGCTCCCCCTACTGAAAGAAAATGTGACCCAGTTAATTTCTTGGTTGTTGAATCACTGCTCTGCTCACATGAAACTTTAGATGTATTTTTTCAGTAATTGAATGTTATTACAAAGATGAGATAAAATAATCCTTGACTGGCTCCCAGCAGGGAAATTGCCTCGTTCGGTACTTGTGAAATATGTATCGATGACTGAGATTGAATTTGGTGTCACTATGGAGGAGCGGTTTGCATTGTTGTCTCACAAAAAGCTGCTTTTGGAGTTCAAATCCAATGAGCAACTTGGGTCTTTAAGTGTGTCTCTATACCTGTGTTAGTTCTCTTAGGAGGGGTTGAGGTGTAAAGGAGATCCTCTAATGCTCCTCTGAGATATTTTGTGAACTTAATGAGAGATCAATCTAGAATTACTAAAAGAATGTCTAAGTACACATCAGCGGAAAAGGATCAGTTTTAAATATGTAATAGTAAAAGGCGAGAATGAATCAGTGTATTGTGGAGGGAGATTAACAGGACCATGTGTGCATCAACTCTGCTGTTTCCTGCAAATAGAAACAATGGCTTTGACAACACTTAATAATAATAATAATAGCAATGTATAATTCATTAATTCCTGTGGGGAAATTTGTTCTCTGCATTTAACTCATCATGGATGAACCATGAGCAGTTGGCATACCATCTAGCAGTGCCAGGGGACCAGTTAGGGGTTCAGTGTCTTACTCAACAACACTTCGACACACTAAGAGGAGCCGGGAATCAAATCAGGAATGTCCAAGGACGATTGCTCTACCTCCTGTACCACCCCACCCCATAACCACTTATAACCAGTTCTGTAGAATTGGAGTAAAAAGATACAAACTTGCCCATATAATAGGTCCATGCATGTCCCTTGTATACTCTGTTTAATTTGATATTTTACTCAAAGATACAAATTACAACTTTGTACTCAAGGATACAGTCCAATTCTTTTTTTTAATGGAAATTCAAAATTGAGTCATGTTATGTATTCGAGTGGGACATTGTAATTAAGTGTTTGAAAAAAAAATGAACATATAAATAGATAATGTCAGGTTTGAAATTGAGATCAATCAAAGGGGAAGTGAGAAGGATTTAATGTATTGTGTATGTATGTATTTAATGTATCATGGCTTGGGTGGTTGAGTGGTGCTAAAGTGGCCATTTAGTGAAAGTTACTGGTGTGATATCCTGCACCTGCTTTGGCACGGTTAGTATCTTTGAGAAAGATGCTCAGTTGCAACTAATTGTTTGTGATGAGTAGATTTGGGCACAATCAGAGTACAAATGTGAATATGAATTAAATTATGTTGCAAAGCGCCCTGAGACGTGCTGTGGTTTAAAGTGTTAAATCTGAACTCTGGAGAACTGAACTTTTCTTTGTTATACAGTGAGAATGGATTTTAGCTATCCTGGACCAATAGGTCTTAAATGCATATAGGTGCTAGTGCATTGTCTTTCAATTTAAAAAAAATTAAAAATCAAAACATGAGATTTCTTCAAATGGTGAAAATAGACTTACTGACAGTCCAACAATCCACCAATCAATGATTGATTGCGTTGATCTAAGGATCAACCCTGACACATCGTGAAAATAGACTTACTGACAGTCCAACAATCCACCAATCAATGATTGATTGCGTTGATCTAAGGATCAACCCTGACACATCGATTGTTCATTGTCATTTGGCTTCTTCAGAAAAAAGCGTCAGAAAAAAGTCTTCTTCTTTTCCTTTCGGTTCTCCCTTCAGGGGTCGCCGCAGCTAATCAACCTTCTCCATCTAACCCTTTTCTCTGTATCCTCCTCTCTCACACCAACTTACTTCATGTCCTCTCTCACTACATCCATAAATCTTCTCTTCGGTCTTCCTCCAGACCTCCAGCCTGGCATCTCCAATTCCAGCATCTGTCTACCAATATATTCACTATCGCCCCTCTGCACATGACCGAACCATCTCAGTCTGGCTTCTCTGACCTTCACTCCAAAACATCTAACATGTGCCGTCCCTCTGATGGACTCATTCCTGATCCTATCCATCCTCGTCACTCCCAAAGAGAACCTCAACATCTTAATCTCTGCTACCTCCAGCTCTGCTGTCTTTTCTTCAATACCACTGTCTCCAAATCATACAGCATCACTGGTCTCACCACTGTCTTGTACACTTTTCCTTTCATTCTGGCTGATATTCTTCTATTGCACAGTACCCCTAACACTTTTCTCCACCCATTCCAGCCTGTTGTACATCTTTCTGTACCTCATTTCCACACTCTCTGTTGCTCTGGACTGTTGACCCTAAGTAATTGAAATCCTCCAACTTCTTGATCTCCACTCCCTGTAGCCTCACCATTCTACCCGGCTTCCCCTCATTCACACATTAATATGCTGTCTTGCTGCGACTAACCTTCATTCCTTTCCTTTCCAGGGCATTCCTCCACCTCTCAAGATTTTCCTCAACATGTTCCCTGCTCTCACTACAGATCACCACTGCAAACAAGAGGGGGCTCAGAGCTGATCCATGATTAAGTACCACCTGTACCTTTGACTTCTCTGTTACACCTACAGCACACCTCACCACTGCCTCACAGCGAGCATACATGTCCTGCACCTGTCTGACATACTTCTCTGCCACTCCACCATTCCTCATACATTCCAAATTACTCTCCTGGCACCCTGTCCTAAGCTTTTTCTAGGTCTACAAAAGCACGATGAAGCTCGCTCTGACCTTCTCTGGATTTCTCTATAAGCATTCTCAAAGCCAATACTGCATTTGTCGTACTCTTTCTAGGCATAAAGCCATACTGCTGCTCACAAATGCTGGCACCCACTACTCTTTCCTATTACTTCATTGTATGGCTCATCAACTTTATCCCTCTATAGTTAACAATTCTGCACATACCCCTTCTTCATAAAAATGGGCGACATCACGCTTCTTCTCAATTCCTAAGGCATCTTCTCACTCTCTAAGATCCTGTTGAATAATCTAGCCAGAAATTCTACAACTGCCTCTCCTCAACACTTCCATACCTCCACAGGTATATCATCAGGACCAACTGCTTTTCCATTCTCCATCCTCTTCAGTGCCTTCCTCACTTCACTTTTAAACATTTCTGCTACTTTGTGGTCTCCAATAGTCATCTCTTCTACCCTTCCCTCTCTTTCATTTTCTTCATTCATCAGCACTTCAAAGCTTTCGTTCCATCTTCCCATCACTCTTCTAGTATCTGTCAATTCATTTCCCTCTCTATCCTTAATCACCCGGACCTGCTGTACATCCTTTCCGTCTCTATCGCTCTGTTTTGCCAACCTATATAAATCATTGTCTCCCTCATTACCCTCCAACCAAGCATAAAAGTCATCATACACCCTTTGTTTTGCCTTTGCTAGCTCTATCTTTACCTTACGCTGCATCTCCCTGTCTGTTCTCTTCAGTCCCCTCAGTGTCTCACTTCTTCCTTGCTAATCGCTTTCTCTGTATGCACTCCTGCACTTCCTAATTCCACCACCAGGTCTCCATATCTACTACTTTCCTTCAAGACGACACACCAAGTTAGCTGTAGATGTCCAGTCATCTGGAAGCTCTCCCTGTTCACCCAGAGCCTTTCTCTCTCCCTGAAAACCATACAACATTCTTCCCTTTCGCAGAGATTAGGTGAGAAGTTCAGCCATCCAGGAAGAACTCGGAGTAGAGTTGCTGCTCCTCCACATAGAGAGGAGCCAGATGAGGTGGCTTGGACATCTGGTCAGGATGTCCCTTGGATGCCTTCCCGGGGAGGTATTCTTGGCATGTCCATCTGGGAGCAGGCCACGGGTAAGACCCAGGAAACACTGGAGACTATGTTTCTCCGCTGGGAGTTTCTTGGGGTCCCCCAAGAAGAGCTCGACCATGTGGCTGGGCCTCCCTGTTCTGGCTGCTGCCCCTGCAACCCAATTACGGATAAGCGGCAGAAGATAGATGGATGGACTACTCCCTTATCAGCTTCTACCACTTTGTCCTCTGCTCTGCCTTTGTCCTCTTGATCTTCCTTGTCACTAGAGTCATCCTACAAACCACCATCGTATGCTGTCTGGCTACACTCTCACCTACCACTACTTTGCAAAAACTGATCTCTTTCACATTACCTCGTATTTACCTGATAGACGAATACCTGTGTGCTCCTACCTTCACTTTTATACGTTTCCTTTTGTTCATGTCTTTTCTGGAAAAAAAATTTTCACTACAGCCATGTCCATTCTTTTTGCAAAGTCCACTACCATCTATCCCTCCTGGATATCAAACCTGCCCATCACTTCTTCATCACCTCTATTTCCTGCGCCAACATGTCCATTGAAGTCTGCACCAATTACCACTCTCTCATCTCTGGGGATGTTCTGCATAACTCAATCTAACTCAATGCAGAACTTCTCCTTCTCCTCTAACTCACATCCCACCTGTGGGGCATATCTTTCCAGTTTCAGACTCATAAGTCCATCTGACATTCACCTCCTTTCACCTCCAGAACATTCCTAATAAACTCCTCTTTCAAGATAACTCCTACTCCATTTCTCTTCCTGTCAATACCATGATAGTACAACTTAAAACCTGCTCCTATGCTTCTAGCCTTACTACCTTTCCACCTGGTCTCCTGGACACACATTATATCCACCTTCCTTCTCTGCATCATGTCAACCAACTCTCTACCTTTTCCTGTCATCATCCCAATATTCGAAGTCCTACTATCAGTCTCAGACTCCTGCCTTTCCTCTTCTCTCTCTGCTTCCGAATACGTCTTCCTCCTCTTCTTCTTGGACCCGCAGTAGCCCAACTTCCACTGGTACCCTCTAGGTTATCGGGACCAATGGCAGTCGTTGTTAACCCGGGCCTCAACTGACTCGGCATGAGAATCATCGGTTTGCTTTGCATATTTGGTTTTGGCAAAGGGTTTTATGCTGGATGCCCTTCCTGATGCAACCTTCTTTATTTATTCGGACTTGGGAATGAATCAGGGAGGCACTGGCCTGTGCCCCCCTGAGGCTGGCTCCAGGAGACACTAGCCCCTGAGGCAGCATTCTTCAGTAAAAAGGCACAGCATTCCTAAAAAGGGATATTGCTTGTTGCTATTACTAACTCAGTTTGACATTAACATTTACAACAATATAATAATTGATCTGTAGTTATTCCCTCTAGTTTTTCCTTTTTTAAAACAGTAATTTGTGTCATTTGTTTTCTTTATGGGAAAAACAAGTCAAACTTAGAGTAGGATTGATATAATGGTGTAGATTACAGTACTCGAAATGTAATGTTTTCCTTGGGGGGAGCGACAGTGGCTCGCAGAAATGTAACACTGATGTCATTAAGTAACACACCTTAATCGGCATTTTCAACCATAAAGATACATAGATAAACCTTTTTCCAACGGAATTCCATGAAAAATTAAACAAAAAAATCCATACAGTAACCGGCCACTGTTGGAACACAAGATCACAGAATTCACCCACGGTGATACTTCAACAAGATTTTTACAGTGTGTGATCAAAATGGTTCAATATCCTCTAATAATCCCACTCTTCGTTAACACCTAAGATATTTCTAAAGAAACAAACTCAACAAACCGAGACAACTCCATTGTCTGACTTTCTTTCTTCAACTATGGGGTGTTGGTTTAATAACGAAGCTTTCAAACAAAGCTTGTCTTCCTCTTTGGTCAGAATGCTTAGTGCTCTGAATTTCCTTTTTTTCCAGCGTCAGTCTTCAGTTTGAAAGACCTAATATGAAAATCATAATTAGAGAGAATAATGCAACACTTAATTCAATTTGCTTTTAAAGATTAAATTGATAATAGGAAGGGCGAATGGAATTTTCTACCTGAATCACTTTTCATAAATCTTTATAATGAAGTTCACTCCCTTGTTGGCACTAAATGTCACACCTTGAACTTTGAAACGTGGTGCCTTTCTCTCAAACCAATTAATCTTTAGGATGAACTCCTCGCCTTTTCCAATAACAAGATCTCTATTATTGTCGGTCGTCTTTCAGACAATTTCCCAGTCTTGTCTATGATCCCATCGTAGACTTACAAGATGATGTATAGTCCCTCAGTGATTTTTGTCTTGACAGTTTTTACTCACATAAGATAGCGAAAGAAAAATGTATTTGCAGGTTTATGATCAGTTATCATAAAAAAAGTCAACATACAAAGTTTTACATCTTTGTATGTCCAAATCAGAAAGTGTATAACTGAAAGACAATAATAGTATTTGAAATTTGAATTCAGCCAGTATATTGATGAATTGCTGATTGTGACAGCTTACGTCTCAACTCAAAATCATCACTATAACCATACAATTTAATTCATTTTGAGGGCAGCATCGTGGCTCGGTGTTTCGTGCTTCGATTTCATGGAGAATCCTGGTTCGATTCTGACAAAGGGACATTTCTCTGTGGAGTTTGCATGATCTCCCCTTGTCTGCATGTGTTTCTTCCCACAGTCCAACAACATGCAGCACGTTAATTTAGAAAAAAAATGGGAAATTGCCCTGAATGAGTGAATGGTTGTCTGTCTGTCTATGTGGGCCTGCAATTGACGAGCAACCAGTCCTGGGTGCACCCCCCCCTTCGCTGGGATAGGTGGGATAGGCTCCAGCATCCCCCACGACCCTAAGTACAGGATAAGCAACAGATGATGGATGGATGTATTAATTCATTTTGGGTCCAAAAGGAAAAAAAAAGGAAAATTGGTCTTTTTTTTTTTATTTAGAGGACTCATGGAGGACTCATCTGTTAGCAGAGAGTGAGCAGTCTATAAAGGAATGAGCTCAGTGAGGAGGAGAGAGTTGGTCTTTTGAGATGGGAGGGATACAGGAGGACCAGGAAGGTGTCAGATGGGGACTTGAAGAGATCAAAAGCCGGCTCCAGGAAGGACATGAGCTTCAGGAGACAGGAGGGAAAAAAGGAAACCAGTGAGGTGACAAGAGGTGACAAAAGGACAGCTTTGGGAAACTATGACGAGAAGTTCAGAGTGGAAGTGATCAGATCAGATCATGGGTACAACCCTGAGAAAATGACAGGGCTGTCATCATAAACTATGGGGAGAGATGGTAAGAACACCAGGTAGGAGTTATAAGAGGAAAAGGAACTGGGTAAAACGATATATTCCATTTCACATTGTATTTCAAAGGATTTCTGTACTTATTCTGGTCTCGGCTGTCACCTGTATGTGTACAAGTTAATCATTTGTTTGGTGCTTTGCATGCTGGAAGTTATCAGATGAAAGACAGGAGTCATGGGTCTGCTACACAGTGCATGCATAATTGAAATAAAAAAGTGTACATTTTTTCCTCTTTTTTAACACAACAAGGATTTTAATTTATGTAGTAAATTGTTAAACCAGCAATATGCCTACAGCTGCTCCAAGTACTATTTGGCTATATGCATTATGCAGTTGTTAAAGTACATACAGTATATGGTATGTCTACTGTTGACTGGTCCGGGGGTACCCTTCCTCTTGCCCAATGAAAGCAGGAGTAGGCCCCAGGCCCCTAACAACCCTGAGTGCAGGATAAGTGGCAGACGATGGATGGATAGATGATGGATGGATGGATGGATGGATGGATGGATGGATGGATGGATGGATGGAAATATAATTAACTGACAAATTAATAAATGAATGAATGAATGTATGAATGGTATGAAAAAGATCCAAGTCATGCCAACAAAATATACAAATGTGCAAAATGCATAAAAATAATAACAAACCAATAACACTGTGAGTCTGGTGACTTGAAAGTAAGATAAGGAAAAGAGAGAAAGAGACAGAGAGAGAAAAAGTCATGGAAATCATCTTAACAACATTCAACAGTTCAGCACAAGAGATCACAACAAACAATGATGCAATGAAGCATTTTTATATGTTAGTGCTTCCGACTCACAGCACTTAGGACCCTGGTTTGTCTCCCCCTAGGAGCTTTTCCGTGTGGGGTTTGCATGTTCTTCAAGTGTCTGCATGGTTATCCTCTGGGTTCTCTGGTTTCCTCCCGTAGTCCAAAAGCATGCACATGGTTAATTGGACAAAAATTTGGAAAATTGCCATATTGTCTGAATGAGAGACTGAATGGTTGTCTGTCTCTTTATATGGCCCCACAATTGACCAGCTACCCAGTCCAGGGTGTACACCGCCTCTCGCCCAACGACAGCTTGGACACAAACGGTAGATAATGAATGAATGGATGCATAAATGAATATGAGGAGCAAATTTTCCTGATTGTGGGACGATTAAAGTACATTCTATCCCATTCCATTAAAAGTTACTCTGTCTGTATTCAGGTCATGTGCTCCTTGACATAGTCACCAATTAAGTTGTTGATAAAGTTGTGTTCGCCACTTTCAGAGGTCTCATTTCAATGGAAACAAAGCTCAAGGATTGCAGTCTGCTTTATATATTCACAGCATAGAGCAGACACACTCCATTTAGTGTGAGACTCTTCTTTTCACAAAGCATTAGCAGGAATATTTTCAAGGCAATCTGTGTGTAGACATGGCCTTGAGAATTTGTCATGTTTTAGTAGTATTCTTGTCTTTCAACCACTCTGCTGGGAGATGTGAACAACTGGTCCTACAGGTGTTGATCTTGTATTTTCTAAGAGCTTTTTTTTCTTTCTGCTTCCCTCTTCAATCAAAATTTTAGATAGTCTTCAAATAAGAATGCTGACCGTTGCAGCATCAGTCTCTGGCTCATTGCTGATCACAGAAAACGGTGTCTGACGCAGGCTTCAGAGTGAGAATGAGTAGTTAGTTCACAACACAGTGTGGACAGAAATGCCCAAATACATAAAAATGTAAGGCTCCATTTATCCTGCAGATTGAGGCACAGACAAACTTCCTGCTTTTGGGAATTAACTCCCATAGATAAAAACTGTTATAAAGTATTCCCACTAAAAATTTTTAGGGAAATTTTACCTAATTAAATTGAAATGCTCAATGTATTTTTAAAAACCTTCAAATACCAGATGAACAATAGAAAGTAATTACCAGTGTCTACAGACGTTATATAATCCTGCAGTGTACCTTTTAGCTTTGATCAGGGGCTGCCTCCCCGTACCACACACATTACTGCATTCAGTTATTAATTTATAAGAGATTGAGATACAACTGAAATCGATATACTGTCCCTTTGCCCCACTGTCCTTTTTGCTGTCCCAAGTGCAAACAGATGTGGCAGCAAACACAAGGCACAACCTCTAAATCAAACATTGGGGTTAAATGCAAGTAATACCAGCACAAGTAAAGCAGAGAGTGACCTCTATATGGATTTAATTTATACCACCATAATAAAATATACGTGGCACTTTCTTTCAAATCAACTTTGTGCGGATGTTGGTTCGAGGCCTATTTTTGATTCAGTACCTTGCACAACAACACATTCGCACAATCTCTACCAGTTTGGGGGGAAGACAGTAACTGGCATTCAAAATATTCCTCCAAAAAAAAAGAAAGAAGACAAAGATGCACTTTTCAGGGGATTCATAACTTTACCGGTTTGTTGAACTCTGTGTTGCAACATCCAAGTTTGAGCCTTGAATTTCAATCCAAGTCCATAATGAGAACATTAAGGAGACAAGTGTGAGGAAGTCTCACCTTGAAGTGCCAATGCATTTTCCCATGAGACAATTTATTTAAAGGTAATTAAGACACGGGCTATTATAAGCTGGGGTTGTTTGCAGCCAGTCGGTAAGAGAAAGGGATTGACGGGATCCACCTCAAGGCCCCTCTCAACCATTTGCTGCTTTATTGCAACACATCATATGCGATGCCAATAGGCACCTGAAACAGAGTCAGGCATGCTTGCACTGCAGCTGCAACAAATAGCCTGAGCTACCAGCACATTCGTCATATTGATTTTTCTTTAATGATATGCACAAGAAAGTAATTTCCTTGTCTCTGCGTTGTCAGCGGTGACTAATCAAATTTTCTTGAGACAACCAGCTCTATACCTCACAGAAATGCTTGGCTACAGATTCTGGGCATCAAAGTGACACAGACATCACCTAACAGCCTGTATAGGTGCAATCTCTCTCTGCATGCAGGCTTGGAATACTAAGTGTCTGATACCCTCACTGTGTCCTTGTGTTTTCAAGCAACCTTAAGTAAATTTAAGGAAGTAAAAACAGAAAAGAAAGGAAACAATATTAAGAGTATGTAAATTACACTCTTTTTTGCTGGTTATATTTGTCAAAGATAACAAAAAAAAACAAGGGGGTAGAACTAAATCCACAGGAGGAGCAAAGTTGTTTGTGTTTCTTACTTCAAGTGTTAACTACGGCACAAAATCATTGCCCTTCCATCAAGAAAGCACATTTATTCTCATAGCAAGCCATCAGAAGGAAGATTTAAAGCAACTGATGTAACATTTTCATTGACCATGAAAAACAGTCCAAAAAACAAAGCCGCTTATAATTTATGTCTTGTTTGTAGAGGGTTTTATGTACTCTTTTTCAAAATTTTACTCTGACAGAATCAAATTTGAATACTGATCAATCACACTAGATTAAAATTGCAAATTTCCGTCAGCTCAAAATAGTGTACCCACTAGCCAATCACTGTCAGGGCTCTTATCTGAATGTTTCATTTGTTGTAAATACAGAATCGGAGATATGGATTCTGGCTAGGCAGCTGGATGCCCACATGTCGTTTCTGTGCTGATGGGCGGAGGTTGAAAAAGACATTGATCATTTATGGGCCTCAATATTCAGTTTCTTGAAGGCTTCATCCCAACTTAAGACCTTGGGCCTATAGGGACTATGATGTTTGGAGTCAACTGCTGACCTTTGAAGTTAGTTTAAGACAATGTTATTGACAGAGGAGCAGATTGGTTTCCTCGCCCAACTGAAGTCAACATGTCTCAATGACTGATTTGACTCTGAACACTACATGCACACTGACAGAGGTTCCACGTCATCATTGAAATATGTAGTATTTACAATCCACCCAAGGTGATAACCAAGAGGTTTGGAAAAAGAGCTCATGATAATAGTGAAATATGCTTTTCACTGAGACAGTAATGAAGAGAAGCTCAATTTTCCAAGTGACTTAGAAATCCATTCTAGAGATACAAAAAGGACTGCAGCAAATGAACCCACAAATTTTGTAATAGATGATTGCACTGGCTAGCCTTGGAAAGTACAGTGTTTTCATAGGACACACCTTTGCAGATATAACAGCAAGGGACACAGAAGTGTCAGACATTTTAATTCTGTTGTTCTACTAACCATTTCCGGACTGACCAGTTACACCAGACTATTTGAAACTCTCCTTTTTTTTTTTCTTTTTTTTGCTTTTCCTTCAAAATTGTACAAACGAAAGTGATGGCGACTTCAAATTCCATGAGTAGAACCGTTACCACCTGAATGCTGTCACAGTTGTGTCCATCATGGTTTGTGTCAGCAGTAGTTAACATAATCTGAGCTCAGCTCAAACATGTATTTTCTACAACAAATATATATGAGTGTTTGAGTTACGGTTTATTATGAGCAGAGCACTATCAGCCAATTCAGAGACACCAAAAAAGACACAATTATGGCCCATTTGTGACTGAAGTCAGTGCTGAGAAAACCCTTTTTTAAATACAAAAGGGTTCATTAATCTAATCTAATATGACATATCAGATGAGTAACTAAGAACGTTACAAAGAAAGGAGAGGATCTCTTTCATTAAGAGCATCAGACAGGTTTCTCTGTCTGGCAAAAAAACAAAGGGTAGATGCACGATACATGTCAGAGCCCCATCAGTACAACTTGGAACTTGAAAATAAGTCCATGGGGGGTTGGGCAGACAATGCGAAGCTTAATTCAAGTCTCTTTTTCATTACTATTTATTAAAGGTTGGAGATTGAGTGTTGCCAGGGGCATAGTTTTTTTTGAAAAATAAACAACAAGAGTCACAATTACAAAGATGGAGAATTGACTTTTGGAGTAGTGACAAAACATCTTGGCACCATGAGAGTGTCTTTCCATCAATAGTACTCAGAAAAAGATGTGCTTCATTTTACCAGAGGTGTCATTAGATCTTTTTTTTTTCCTGTATACACTCTAAAATCAAATAACCACAGGTCCCATAACCAATTAGTGTGGGTGCTGGATCAAAGGTACATGGAATTGTTGAATAAAGAGGCTACTAACAAAATAGCCCTTTATATGTGTGCTTCATCACAGTTAAACTAAAGACCATAATGCTTGAAATGTCACAAAGCAGATATTGGAAGCTCTTTAAACAGGAGCTATGTGGTGTAAGTGTCATATATGAAGCAAGTGGGTTTTGGAAATTTACTGTCAAAATATTAATATTTTTATTATTTACATAAAATTATTATACTGAATTTGATTTTAACCATATCCAGAACTTTTAAATCAAAACTGCAGACTGCCTCTGGCATGGTACAAAACACAAAGTGAATAACAATACAGTTTTTATTCTTTTTCATCCTAATTGCTTCCAGGGGGGGTGAAAATTCCTGTCTGGATAACCAAAATGATGCTCATCCCTTGCCATTTCACTCCTCAAACATTCTGCCTCTCTCCTTTGCCAGCTCTTACAAAGAGAGGATGAGGTTGAACTTAATTTTTTTATTGCTCTCTCACAGTATGAACATAACACAGAAATATTCTATTGCTGCTCCTGCTGCCTCTTTCAAAGCCGGCAACGGACAGCTTGATATTGGGTGAATTTCTTTCTCTGTGCTGTGTGCAATGTGAGCAATTAATCTGACATTACCACATCTAATACAAAAATATTGCCTGATCTGACAATTTTAATGGGCTACCTTTTTATTGAATCACTATTGGATTTTTACTGTATTTGTGTTGTGTATCTACATGCGTGTGTAATAAAGCAGAGGCGGTGTGAGAAAGCATCTACTTGAATGGAGGATTGCATTTTGAAGTCATCCAAAACCCAGAAGTTCATCTTACACACTGAACAATGTCACAAATACATTGGATGAAGAGGAGTTATATAGTATAGGATCAAAGCTAGGTAGAAGCTGGTGAAGAGCAAAAGGTTCTGGGTCAGGATGTACAAAACAGAGGTCAAAGACTATGTGATATTGGTAATGAGTCTACCACAAATGTGGATTTCTTTTCTATTCTTTCCGGGTAAAAAGTATTCCATCCAATGAAAACAGAAAGTGAAATAGTCTTTTCCTACCACATATCAAGCAACCCTCTCTGCAAAGCAATGAATAGGAGGAGGCAGCACAGTATGTTGTTCCAACCAGACTGTGTCATATGCATCTTTAAACATATATCACTAAACTTGCTCACCCACTTCCGCACAGTGGTGAGCACTCCCTGCTCTCTTTGTAAGCTTGACTCCGGTAAAAATCCTGAAATACACTTATCCACCATGCCAAGGGCATAAACAATTATCAATCAGCTCAAACTCTGCATTCCATGTAAATAAGAACTTCCCAAGCAGTCTGCAAAGCTGTGCTGTCACTTTTATTCCAGTCAAATAAAATGTGACTTGGCTGACAGCCCAAAAGGAGAAAAAATGCACGGAAAATGATTTCTGCTAATCGTGTAAGCGAGATGCATGTGGAGTACTGGTGACTGACCCCGCCGTTTGTGTTAAAATTGTGACCCACCACTCCACCAACCCCCCTATCCCCCAAAAAATACTCTTTTCCACCCACATAAGTATCACTTTTATTAAAACGAACTAAAGTTAAGTATCATTACAAACTTGCTCAGTTACGACATTTGAAAATGTGCAGACATGTTTGGGAAGCACAACTACAGATTTGCAAACGAGACATGGATTAAGGTCAGGAAGATCTTTGGTCAAGTTCAATCAAGTTCTTTGGAAAATAAAAATGAGCCTCTCAGCCACGTTTGCCAATTGGCTTTTTGTATTTATTTAGTCAAGCTATTTATTTATCCATCTTCTCCTTTTACTTTCGGATTTTCCCTTCAGCGGTCACCACAGCGAATCAACCTTCTCCATCTAACCCTATTCTCTGTATCCGCCTCTCTCACACCAATTTACTTCATGTCGTCTCTCACTACATTCATAAATCTTCTCTTCGGTCTTCCACTAGACCTTCTGCCTGGCATCTTCAATTCCAGCATTCGTCCACCATTATGTTTACTATCCCTCCTCAGTATATGACTGAACCATTTAAGTCCGGCTTCTCTGACGGTCTCTCCAAAACATCTCACGTGCCGTCCCTCTGATGGACTCATTCCTGATCCTATCCATCCTCGTCACTCCCAAAGAGAACCTCAACATCTTCATCTCTGCTACCTCCAGCTCTGTTCCTGTCTTTTCTTCAGTGACACTATCTCCAAACCACACAGCATCGCTGGTCTCACCACTGTCTTTTACACCATTCCTTTCACTCTGGCTAATATTTTTTTCTTTTTTAAAGCAGACAGAAAAAACAAGATAGATAAATACATAAATAAAGAAATAAAAATAAAGACATCCCTGGTTCTCAGCCATTGCAGATCGAGGCCCAAGAGTTTTCTTTTTTTTTACTTTGTTCAATAATTTCTCATTTCCCCACTGTGTGAGTCTGGTTCACTGTGCCATGAATAATGTCGAGGGGCAGGCGAGCTTTGGTATTCAGTGGTTGACAATTTGCTTAAACAGAGGCAAACAAATATAACATAAAAATTTTAAAAAGGGCTTCAAAATACACTATCATTCCTTTATAACATTGGCGGTGTTTGTTGATGTGCAGGTTATTTTTTCAATAGAAACATTTTACTATCAGTAGACATTAGACATACATAACTAACCATCTGACTGTTTATGTGAATTTTATATACCTGTACATATAAAACCATGTCTACTATTTTGGGTACTTGAGATATTTAAAAAAAGAGTCTAGGATTCGGACTCTAATTGAATGTTTGGTGTCCTTTGGATATAAAAACCTGTGGTCACCTACAGCACTTCTTTAAGAGGCAGGTGTACAAGTGGTCCATTTTGAGGGAAATTAGTTTATTTTGAGGCAGGAGGTAACCTGCATGATATGCCTGGAGAAAATATTGTGGGAGAGATTTGTGACAAACATTTCCCCATTTGCCGGTATTTGGAAGCTTCACGATACCAATAGGCATACAACAATGTCAGGGAACAGGGCTTGCCGATAAGTGTAAGCAGATGCTGTTTTGAAGTTGTCTGCTGTTCACTCATTGCAAGGCGAATAAAGGACAATCTTATCTTATGTTATAAGCATGTGATCACACATCATTTTCACTTTTCAAGTGTAGACTGCAGAGGGAATTTGTTGCAAGGAGAAAAAATTGAGTTTAGTCAGTTTTATGCGAGAGACTGATGCTCTTCTTCTTCTTCTTTTCCTTTTGGCTTTTCCCTACACGGGTCGCCACAGCGAATCAACCTTCTCCATCTAACCCTATTCTCTGTTTCCTCATCTCTCACACCAACTACCTTCATATCCTCTCTCACTACATCCATAAATCTTCTCCTCAGTCTTCCTCTAGACCTCCTACC